>JAACNH010000163.1:51369-95520 GCA_019447015.1 Hymenochirus boettgeri | reverse complement strand
TGTTGACAGCTATAAGAAAATGATACATATCTGGATCTCCGTAAATAACATTTGTTAAGGGTTCCTTTGGTACCAGTCACCTGTCTTTAGTCTTTCCGCTGTGTTATATGGAGTAGACTGTGTACTGGGCAAGAGATATTTTCAGGCCTTGGTTACATTTTCACACAAGCTCGGACGGTCACTAGAAGTATTGAGGCAAGATGTTCTGTTGCTTGAAATGAAATAAATTAAATACACAAGAGTAACCAAGGACTTTCACGGCCTTATTGGGTACGAAATGTGATGACCTGTGATCATTCATCTTGGACGCTGGATAGCAAAGCTCCGTGTTCCTCAGGGAGGACAGACCCTTGAGACTCAGCATTTGTGTCTAGGATGTCATCGGTTATGGGTCTTTATGGAACCTGGCGAGATCCTTTATGTTCATCCAGGTCAGTAGCTGATTGTGAAGTTAATTCGCTATGAACAAGCCTTTGGGGAGAGTGTATAAGTGTAAGAAAAAACTAATTTTCCTAACTAAAAATACGGTAACACAACCTTATCCCATTTATCTCTAAGGGGAAAATACACAGATGTGTTAAAATCTCCCACGACCAGAAATTCACCAGCTACTTTTTTCATTCCACACAGTTAGGATACCAAAGTAGCTCATTGGACATTTTTACAATGAAGAAGTTGTGTGAGGACCGGCCCTTTGCTTTGTTCTAGTAAAGATTTATTGGCTTCACAAAGGTAAGTCTTTCATAGAAAGCATTTCAAAAGGCAAGTGATCTATTGTGTTTTAATGGCCAGGGTACTAGGCTTGTGTAAGTGGAAAATGTGTTGTTCCTTCTCCACCTTAAAATAGATACCAATGGCAGCCACCACACCACCGATACTCTGAAAGCAGGGTCTCCAATCACGAGTGGGAATGAAAGCCGCTGCTCCACATTAGTGTTACCACGTTGATCTTAAGTGTAGTGCAAAACCACTGGCTAGGGGACTTGTCATCGATCTTCTAATAGCCAGATCCCATGAGTTGGTCCAGGAACAGTAGTGGATTGGTGAAGAATGTCCCCCATGCTGAAGGAGGCAAACGAGATATAACGTTATGAAGATATGTGTCCATGGAGGTAGTGGACTGTGATGGATGTACGCCATGCTGTGGGGCAAACAAGGAGATATAACGTTATGAAAGATATGTGTCCATGGAAGGTAGTGGACTGTGATGGATGTACGCCATGCTGGGTGGGGGAAAACAAAGAGATATAACGTTAGTGAAGATATGTGTCCATGGAAGGTAATGGATGTGAGGATGTACGCCATGCTGGGTGGGGAAAACAAGGAAAATATACGTTAGTGAAGATATGTGTCCATGGAAGGTAGTGGACTGGTGATGGAGTACGCCATGCGGGTGGGGCAAACAAGGAGATATAACGTTAGTAAGAGATGTGTCCATGGAAGGTATAAGTGGACTGTGATGATTGTACGCCATGGGGGTGGGGAAACAAGGAGATATACGTTAGTTAAGATATGTGTCCATGGAAGGGTGGACTGGGGATGGATGTACGCCATGCTGGGTGGGGAAAACAAGGAGATATAACGTTAGTAAGATATGTGTCCATGGAAGGTATGGACTGGTGATGATGTACGCCATGCTGGGTGGGGAAAAAAAGGAGATATAAACGTTAGTGAAGATATGTGTCCATGGAAGGTAGGACTGGTGATGGATGTACGCCATGCTGGGGGGGAAAACAAGGAGAATATAACGTTATGAAGATATGTGTCCATGGAAGGTAGGGACTGTGATGGATGTACGCCATTGTGGGGGGGAAAACAAGGAGATATAACGTTAGTAAGATAGTTGTCATGGAAGGTTAGTGGACTGGTGATGGATGACGCCATGCTGGGTGGGGAAAACAAGAGATATAACGTTAGTAAGATATGTGTCCATGGAAGAGGTAGGGACTGGTGATGGATGTACGCCGCTGGGTGGGGAAAAACAAGGAGATATAACGTTAGTAAAGATATGTGTCCATGGAAGGTAGTGGACTGGTGATGGATGTACGCCATGCTGGGGGGGGAAAACAAGGGGATATAACGTTAGAAGATATGTGTCCATGGAAGGTAGTGGACTGTGATGGATGTACGCCATGCTGGGGGGGGAAAAAAGGAGATATAACGTTAGTTAAGATAGTGTCCATGGAAGGTAGTGGACTGTGATGGATGTACGCCATGCTGGGTGGGGAAACAAGGAGATATAACGTTAGTGAAGATATGTGTCCATGGAAGGTAGTGGACTGGTGATGGATGTACGCCATGCTGTGGGGAAACAAGGAGATATAACGTTAGTGAAGAATGTGTGTCATGGAAGGTAGTGGACTGGTGATGGATGTACGCCATGCGGGGTGGGGAAAACAAGGAGATATAACGTTAGTAAGATATGTGTCCATGGAAGGTAGTGACATGGTGATGGATGTACGCCATGCTGGGTGGGGAAAACAAGAGATATAACGTTAGTGAGATGAGTGTGCATGGAAGGTAGTGGACTGGTGATGGATGGACGCCATGCTGGGTGGGGAAAACAAGGAGATATAAAGTTAGGAAGATATGTGTCCATGGAAGGTAGTGGACTGGTGATGGATGTACGCCATGCTGGGTGGGGAAAACAAGGAGATATAACGTTAGTGAAGATAGGTTGCATGGAAGGTAGTGGATGGTGATGGATGTACGCCATGCTGGGTGGGGAAACAAGGAGAATATAACGTGTAGTGAAGATATGTGTGTCCATGGAAGTAGTGGACTGGTGATGGATGTACGCCATGCTGGGTGGGGCAAACAAGGAGATATAACGTTATGAAGTGAGTGTGCAGGAAGGTAGTGGACTGGGTGATGGATGTACAGCCATGCTGGGTGGGAAACAAGGAGATATAACGTAGTAAAGATGAGTGTGCATGGAAGGTAGTGGACTGGTGATGGATGTACGCCATGCTGGGTGGGGAAAACAAGGAGATATAACGTTAGTGAGATAGGGGATGGAAGGTAGTGGACTGGTGATGGATGTACGCCATGCTGGGGTGGGGAAAACAAGGAGATATAACGTTAGTGAGATGAGTGTGCATGGAAGGTAGTGGGAACTGGTGATGGATGTACGCCATGTGGGTGGGGAAACAAGGAGAATAACGTTAGTGAAGATGAGTGTGCATGGAAGGTAGTGGACTGGTGAGGATGTACGCCATGCTGGGTGGGGAAAAAGGAGATAAACGTTAGTGAAGATGAGTGTGCATGGAAGGTAGTGGACTGGTGATGGATGTACGCCATGCTGGGTGGGGGGAAAACAAGGAGATATAACGTTAGTGAAGATGAGTGTGCATGAAGGTAGTGGACTGGTGATGGATTACGCCATGCTGGGTGGGGAAAACAAGGAGATATAACGTTAGTGAAGATGAGTGTCCATGGAAGGTAGTGGGAATGGTGATGGATGTACGCCATGCTGGGTGGGGAAAACAAGGAGATATAACGTTAGTGAGATGAGTGTCCATGGAAGGTAGTGGACTGGTGATGGATGTACGCCATGCTGGGTGGGGGAAAACAAGGAGATAACGTTAGTGAAGATGAGTGTCATGGAAGGTAGTGGACTGGTGATGGATGTAAGCCATGCTGGGTGGGGAAAAACAAGGAGATATAACGTTAGTGAAGATGAGTGTCCATGGAAGGTAGTGGACTGGTGATGATGTACGCCATGCTGGGGTGGGGAAAACAAGGAGATATAACGTTAGTGAAGATGTGTCATGGAAGAGGTAGGGACTGGTGATGGATGTACCCATGCTGGGTGGGGAAAACAAGGAGATATAACGTAGTGAAGATATGTGTCCATGGAAGGTAGTGGACTGATGATGGATGTACGCCTTGTGGGTGGGGGAAACAAGGAGATATACGTTAGTGAAGATATGTGTCCATGGAAGGTAGTGGACTGTGATGGATGTACGCCATGCTGGGGGGGAAAACAAGGAGAGATAACGTTAGTGAAGATATGTGTCCATGGAAGGTAGTGGACTGTGATGGATGTACGCCATGCTGTGGTGGGAAAACAAGGAGATATAACGTTTAGTGAAGATATGTGTCCATGGAAGGTAGTGGACTTGATGATGGATGTACGCCATGTGGTGGGGAAAACAAGGAGATATAACGTTAGTGAAGATATGGTCCATGGAAGGTAGTGGACTGGTGATGGATGTACGCCATGCTGGGTGGGGAAAACAAGGAGATATAAAGTTAGTGAAGATGAGTGTGCATGGAAGGTAGTGGACTGTGATGGATGTACGCCAGCTGGGTGGGGAAAACAAGGAGATATAACGTTAGTGAAGATGATGTTGCATGGAAGGTAGTGGACTGGTGATGGATGTACGCCATGCTGGGTGGGGAAAAAAGGAGATATAACGTAGTGAAGATATGTGTCATGGAAGGTAGTGGAATGTGATGGATGTACGCCATGCTGGGTGGGGAGAAACAAGGAGATATAACGTTAGTGAAGATATGTGTCCATGGAAGGTAGTGGACTGGTGATGGATGTACGCCATGCTGGGTGGGGAAAAAAGGGATATAACAGTAATGAAGATATGGTCCATGGAAGGTAGTGGACTGGTGATGGATGTACGCCATGCTGGGTGGGGAACAAGGAGATATAACGTTAGTAAGATATGTGTCCATGGAAGGTAGTGGAATGGTGATGGATGTACGCCATGCTGGGTGGGGAAACAAGGAGAATAAAGTTAGTGAAGATGATGGTCCATGGAAGGTAGTGGACTGGTGATGGATGTACGCCATGCTGGTGGGGCAAACAAGGAGATATAACGTTAGTGAAGATGAGTGTGCATGGAAGGTAGTGAATGACGATGGGATGTACGCCATGCTGTAAGGCAAAACAAGGAGATATAACGTTAGTGAAGATATGTGTCCATGGAAGGTAGTGGGACTGGTGATGGATGTACGCATGCTGGGTGGGGCAAACAAGGAGATATAACGTTATGAAGATATGTGTCCATGGAAGGTAGTGGACTGGTATGGATGTACGCCATGCGGGTGGGGCAAAAAAGGAGATATAACGTTAGTGAAGATAGTGTCCATGGAAGGTAGTGTACTGGTGATGGATGTACGCCATGCGGGTGGGCAAAACAAGGAGATATAACGTTAGTGAAGATAGTGTGCATGGAAGGTAGTGGACTGGTGATGGATGTACGCCATGCTGGGTGGGGCAAACAAGGAGATTAAACGTTAGTAAAGATATGTGTCCATGGGAGGTAGTGGACTGGTGATGGATGTACGCCATGCTGGGTGGGGCAAACAAGGAGATATATAACGTTAGTGAAGATGAGTGTGCATGGAAGGTAGGGGACTGGTGATGGATGTACGCCATGCTGGGTGGGGCAAAACAGGAGATAAAGTAGTAAAGATATGTTCCATGGAAGGTAGTGGACTGGTGATGGATGTACGCCATGCTGGGTGGGGAAACAAGGAGATATAACGTTAGTGAAGATATGTGTCCATGGGAAGGTAGTGGACTGGTGATGGATGGACGCCATGCTGGGTGGGGAAAACAAGGAGATATAACTAGTAAAGATGAGTGTGCAGGAAGGTAGTGGACTGGTGAGTGGATGTACGCCATGCTGGGTGGGGCAAACAAGGAGATATAACGTTAGTGAAGATGGTGTGCATGGAAGGTAGTGGACTGGTGATGGATGTACGCCATGCTGGGTGGGGGCAAACAAGGAGATATAACTTAGTAAAGATATGTGTCCATGGAAGGTAGTGGACTGGTGATGGATGTACGCCATGCTGGGGGGGCAAACAATGAGATATAACGTTAGTTAAAGATATGTGTCCATGGAAGGTAGTGGACTGGTGATGGATGTACGCCATGCTGGGTGGGGGAAAACAAGGAATATATAAAGTTAGTGAAGTGAGTGTGCATGGAAGGTAGTGGACTGGTGATGGATGTACGCCATGCTGGGTGGGGAAAACAAGGAGATATAACGTTAGAGAGATAGTGTGCATGGAAGGTAGTGGACTGGTGATGGATGTACGCCATGCTGGGTGGGGAAAACAAGGAGATATAACGTTAGTGAAGATGAGTGTCCAGGAAGGTAGTGGACTGGTGATGGATGTACGCCATGCTGGGTGGGGAAACAAGGAGATATAACGTAGTGAAGATGAGTGTCCATGGAAGGTAGTGGACTGGTGATGGATGTACGCATGCTGGGTGGGGAAAACAAGGAGATTAACGTTGAGTGAAGATGAGTGTCCCTGGAAGGTAGTGGACTGGTGATGGATGTACGCCATGCTGGGTGGGGAAAACGGAGATATAACGTTAGTGAAGATGAGTGTCCATGGAAGGTAGTGGACTGGTGATGAGTACGCCATGCTGGGTGGGGAAAACAAGGAGATATAAACGTTAGTGAAGATAGTGTGCCATGGAAGTGGGTAGTGGACTGGTGATGGAGTACCCATGCTGGGTGGGGAAAAACAAGGATGATAAACGTTAGTGAAGATAGTGTCCATGGAAGGTAGTGGACTGTGATGGATGTACGCCATGCTGGGGGGAAAAACAGGAGATATAACGTTAGTGAAGATATGTGCCATGGGAGGTAGTGGAATGTGATGGATGTACGCATGCTGGGGTGGGGAAAACAAGGAGATATAACGTTAGTGAAGATATGTGTCCATGGAAGGTAGTGGACTGATGATGGATGTACGCCATGCTGGGTGGGGAAAACAAGGAGATATAACGTAGTGAAGATATGTGTCCATGGAAGGTAGTGGAATGTGATGGATTGAACGCCATGCTGGGTGGGGAAAACAAGGAGATATAACGTTAGTGAAGATATGTGTCCATGGAAGGTAGTGGACTGGTGATGGATGTACGCCATGCTGGGTGGGGAAAACAAGGAGATATAACGTTAGTGAGATGATGTGTATGGAAGGTAGTGGATAGTGATGGATGTACGCCATGCCGGGTGGGGGGTTGGGGAAAACAAGGAGATATAACGTTAGTGAAGATGAGTGTTGCATGGAAGGTAGTGGACTGGTGATGGATGTACGCCATGCTGGGTGGGGGAAAAACAGGAGATATAACGTTAGTGAAGATATGTGTCCATGGAAGGTAGTGGACTGGTGATGGAGTTACGCCATGCTGGGTGGGAAACAAGGAGATATAACGTTAGTGAAGATATGTGTCCATGGAAGGGAGTGGGATGGTGATGGATGTACGCCATGCTGGGTGGGGAAACAAGGAGATATAACATTATGAAGATGAGTGTCCATGGAAGGTAGTGGACTGGTGATGGATGTACGCCATGCTGGGTGGGGAAAACAAGGAGATATAACGTTAGTAAAGATATGTGTCCATGGAAGGTAGTGGACTGGTATGGATGTCGCCATGCTGGGTGGGGCAAACAAGGAGATATAACGTTAGTGAAGATATGGGTCCATGGACTCGTAGGTAGTGACTGGTGATGGTGTACGCCATGCGGTGGGGCAACCAGGAAGATAACGTTAGTGAAGATGATTTCATGATGATTGGACGGTGGGGATAGTGTCCATGCTGGGGTGGGAGCAAACAAGAGAATATACGATTAGTAAAGATAATGTGTCACAGGAATATGGACTGTGATGGATGTACGCCATGCTGGTTGGGGCAAACAAGAATATAACGTTAGTAGATATGTGTCCATTGGAAGGTTGGACTGGTGATGGATGTACGCCATGCGGGGTGGGAAAACAAGAGATAAACGTTAGTAGAAGATATGTGCATGGAAGGTAGTGGACGGTGATGGATGTACGCAGCTGGTGGGGCAAACAAGGAGATATACGTTAGTAAGATTGTGTCCATGGAAGGTATGGACGGTGATGGATGTACGCCATGCTGGTGGGGAAAACAAGGAGATATAACGTTAGTAGATAGTGTCCTGGAAGGTAGTGGACTGGTGATGGATGTACGCCATGCTGGGTGGGAAAACAAGGAGATATAACGTTAGTGAGATGAGTGTGCATGGAAGTGTGGACTGGTGATGGATGTACGCCATGCTGGTGGGAAAACAAGGATATAAACGTTAGTGAAGATGAGTGTCCGGAAGTAGTGGACTGGTGATGGATGTACGCATGCTGGGGGGGAAACAAGAGATATAACGTTAGTGAAGATATGTGTCCATGGAAGGTAGTGGACGGTGATGGATGTACGCCATGCTGGTGGGGAAAACGGAAGGAGATAACTTACTGAAGATATGTGTCCATGGAAGGTAGTGGACTGGTGATGGATGTACGCCTCTGGGTGGGGAAAACAAGGAGATAACGTTAGTGAAGATGAGTGTCCATGGAAGGTAGTGGACTGGTGATGGATGTACGCCATGCGGGTGGGAAACAAGGAGATATAACGTTAGTGAAGATATGTGTCCATGGAAGGTAGTGTGGGGTGATGGATGTACGCCATGCTGGGTGGGGAAAAACAAGGAGATATAACGTTAGTGAAGATGAGTGTGTCATGGAAGGTAGTGGACTGTGATGGATGTACGCCATGCTGGGTGGGGAAACAGAGATATAACGTTAGTGAAGATATGTGTCCATGGAAGGTAGTGGACTGGTGATGGATGTACGCCATGCTGGTGGGGAAAAACAAGGAGATATAACGTTGAAGATATGTGTCCATGGAAGGTAGTGGACTGAGTGATGGATGTACGCCATGCTGGGTGGGGAAAACAAGGATATAACGTTAGTGAAGATATGTGTCCATGGAAGGTAGTGACTGTGATGGATGTACGCCATGCTGGGTGGGGAAAACAGAGATTAACGTTAGTGAAATATGTGTCCATGGAAGGTAGTGGACTGAGTGATGGATGTACGCGCCATGCTGGGTGGGGAAAAACAAGGAGATATAACGTTAGTGAAGATATGTTGTCCATGGAAGGTAATGGACTGTGATGGATGTACGCCATGCTGGGTGGGGAAACAAGGAGATATAACTGTTAGTGAAGATATGTGTCCATGGAAGGTAGTGGACTGTGATGGATGTACGCCATGCTGGGTGGGAACACAAGAGAATAACTTAGTAAGATAGTGTGTCCATGGAAGGTAGTGGACTGTTGATGGATGTACGCCATGCTGGGTGGGGAAAACAGGAGATATAACGTTAGTGAAGATATGTGTCCATGGAAGGTAAGTGGACTGGTGATGGATGTACGCCATGCTGGGTGGGGAAAACAGGAGATATAACGTTAGTGAAGATATGTGTCCATGGAAGGTAGTGGACTGGTGATGGATGTACGCCATGCTGGGTGGGGAAACAAGGAGTATAACGTTAGAAGATATGTGTCCATGGAAGGTAGTGGACTGGTGATGGATGTACGCCATGCTGGGTGGGGAAAACAAGGAGATATAACGTTAGTAAGATATGTGTCCATGGAAGGTAGTGGACTGGTGATGGATGTACGCCATGCTGGGTGGGGAAACAAGGAGATATAACGTTAGTGAAGAGATGTGTCCATGGAAGGTATGGCTGGTGATGGATGTACGCCATGCGGGTGGGGCAAACAAGGAGTATAACGTTAGTGAAGATATGTGTCCATGGAAGGTATGAACTGGTGATGGATGTACGCCATGCTGGGTGGCAAAACAGGAGATATAACGTTAGTGAAGATATGTGTCCATGGAAGGTAGTGGACTGGTGATGGATGTACGCCATGCTGGGTGGGGCAAACAAGGAGATATAACGTTATGAAGTAGTGTCCATGGAAGGTAGTGGACTGGTGATGGATGTGACCCATGCTGGGTGGGCAAACAAGGAGATATAACGTTAGTGAAGATATGTGGTCCATGGAAGTAGTGAACTGGTGATGGATGTACGCCATGCTGGTGGGGAAACAAGGAGATATAACGTTAGTGAAAGTTGGCATGGAAGGTAGTGGACTGGTGATGGATGTACGCCATGCTGGGTGGGCGAAACAAGGAGATATAACGTTAGTAAAGATATGTGTCCATGGAAGGTAGTGGACTGGTGATGGATGTACCCATGCTGGGTGGGCAAACAAGGAGATATAACGTTAGTGAAGATGAGTGTGCATGGAAGGTAGTGGACTGGTGATGGATGTACGCCATGCTGGGTGGGGCAAACAAGGAGATATAACGTTAGTAAAGATATGTGTCCATGGAAGGTAGTGGACTGGTGATGGATGTACGCCATGCTGGTTGGGGAAACAAGGAGTATAACGTTAGTGAAATAGTGTCCATGGAAGGTAGTGGACTGGTGATGGATGTACGCCATGCTGGGTGGGGAAAACAAGGAGATAAACGTTAGTGAAGATGAGTGTGCATGGAAGGTATGGACTTGTGATGGATGTACGCCATGCTGGGTGGGGAAAACAGGAGATATAACGTTAGTGAAGATGAGTGTGCATGGAAGTGTGGACTGGTGATGGGGATGTACCGCCATGCTGGGTGGGGAAACAAGGAGATATAACTTAGTAAAGATATGTGTCCATGGAAGGTAGTGGACTGGTGATGGATGTACGCCATGCTGGGTGGGAAACAGAGATATACGTTAGTGAAGATATGTGTCCCATGGAAGGTAGTGGACTGGTGATGGATGTACGCCATGCTGGGTGGGAAAACAAGGAGATATAACGTTAGTGAAGATGAGTGTGCATGGAAGGTAGTGGACTGGTGATGGATGTACGCCATGCTGGGTGGGGAAAACAAGGAGATATAACGTTAGTGAGATGAGTGTGCCATGGAAGGTAGTGGACTGGTGATGGATGTACGCCATGCTGGGTGGGAAAACAAGGATATAAACGTTAGTGAAGATGATGTCCATGGAAGGTAGTGGACTGGTGATGGATGTACGCCATGCTGGGTGGGGAAAACAAGGAGATATAACGTTAGTGAAGATGAGTGTCCATGGAGGTAGTGGACTGGTGATGGATGTACGCCATGCTGGGTGGGGAAACAAGAGATTAAGTTAGTGAAGAGAGTGTCCATGGAAGGTAGTGGACTGTATGGATGTACGCCATGCTGGTGGGGAAAACCAGGAGATATAACGTTGAAGATGAGTGTCCATGGAAGGTAGTGGACTGGTGATGAATGTACGCCATGCT
This sequence comes from Hymenochirus boettgeri, assembly GCA_019447015.1. Classification (NCBI taxonomy): domain Eukaryota; kingdom Metazoa; phylum Chordata; class Amphibia; order Anura; family Pipidae; genus Hymenochirus; species Hymenochirus boettgeri. Next base: position 84,400 of record JAACNH010000163.1, on the reverse strand, counting down.
GGGTGGGGAAACAAGGAGATATAACGTTAGTGAAGATATGTGTCCATGGAAGGTAGTGGACTGGTGATGGATGTACCCAGCTGGTGGGTGGGGAAAACAAGGAGATATAACGTTAGTGAAGATATGTGTCCATGGAAGGTAGTGGACTGATTGATGGATGTACGCCATGCTGGGTGGGGAAACAAGGAGATATACGTTAGTGAAGATATGTGTCCATGGAAGGTAGGGACTGATGATGGATGTACGCCATGCTGGGTGGGAAAACAAGGAGATATAACGTTAGTGAAGATATGTGTCCATGGAAGGTAGTGGACTGATGATGGATGTACGCCATGCGGGTGGGAAACAAGGAATATAACGTTAGTGAAGATATGTGTCCATGGAAGGTAGTGGACTGATGATGATGTACGCCATGCTGGGTGGGGAAACAAGAGGTATAACGTTAGTGAAGATATGTGTCCATGAAGGTAGTGGACTGGTGATGGATGTACGCCATGCTGGGTGGGGAAACAAGGATATTAACGTTAGTGAAGATGAGTGTGCATGGAAGGTAGTGGACTGTGATGGATGTACGCCATGCTGGGTGGGGAAAACAAGGATATAAAACGTTAGTGAAGAGAGTGTGCATGGAAGGTAGTGGACTGGTGATGGATGTACGCCATGCTGGGTGGGGAAACAATGGAGATATAACGTTAGTGAAGATATGTGTCCATGGAAGGTAGTGGACGGTGATGGATGTACGCCATGCGGGTGGGGCAAACAAGGAGATATAACGTTAGTGAAGATATGTGTCCATGGAAGGTAGTGGACTGGTGATGGATGTACGCCATGCTGGGTGGGGCAAACAAGGAGATTAAACATTATGAAGATATGTGTCCATGGAAGGTAGTGGACTGGTGATGGATGTACGCCATGCTGGGTGGGGAAACAGGAGATATAACGTTAGTAAAGATATGTGTCCATGAAGGTAGTGGACTGGTGATGGATGTACGCCATGCTGGGTGGGGCAAACAAGGAGATATAACGTTAGTGAAGATATGTGTCCATGGAAGGTAGTGGACTGGTGATGGATGTAACGCCATGCTGGGTGGGCAAACAAGGAGATATAACGTTAGTGAAGATGAGTGTGCATGGAAGTAGTGAATGACGTATGGATGTACGCCATGCTGAGTGGCAAACAAGGAGATATAACGTTAGTGAAGATGTGTCCATGGAAGGTAGTGCTGGTGATGGATGTACGCCATGCTGGGTGGGGCAAACAAGGGATATAACGTTACGAAGATATGTGTCCATGGAAGGTAGTGGACTGGTGATGGATGTACGCCATGCTGGTGGGCAAACAAGAATAAACGTTAGTGAAGATATGTCCATGGAAGGTAGTGTACTGGTGATGGATGTACGCCATGCTGGGTGGGGCAAACAAGGAGATATAACGTTAGTGAAGATGAGTGTGCATGGAAGGTAGTGGACTGGTGATGGATGTACGCCATGCTGGGTGGGGCAAACAAGGAGATATAACGTTAGTAAGATATGTGTCCATGGAAGGTAGTGGACTGGTGATGGATGTACGCCATGCTGGTGGGGGGGCAAACAGGAGATATAACGTTAGTGAAGATGAGTGTGCATGGAAGGTAGTGGACTGGTGATGGATGTACGCCATGCTGGGTGGGGCAACAAGGAGATATAACGTTAGTAAGATATGTGTCCATGGAAGGTAGTGGACTGGTGATGGATGTACGCCATGCTGGGTGGGGAAACAAGGAGATATAACGTTAGTGAAGATATGTGTCCCATGGAAGGTAGTGGACTGGTGATGGATGTACGCCATGCTGGGTGGGGAAAACAAGGAATATAACTTAGTAAAGATGAGTGTGCATGGAAGGTAGTGGACTGGTGATGGATGTACGCCATGCTGGGTGGGCAAACAAGGAGATATAACGTTAGTAAGATATGTGTCCATGGAAGGTAGTGGACTGGTGATGGATGTACGCCATGCTGGGTGGGGAAACAAGGAATATAACGTTAGTGAAGATGAGTGTGTCATGGAAGGTAGTGGACTGGTGATGGATGTACGCCATGCTGGGTGGGGAAAACAAGGAGATATAACGTTAGTGAAGATGAGTGTGCATGAAGGTAGTGGACTGGTGATGGATGTACGCCATGCTGGGTGGGGAACAAGGAGATATAACGTTTAGTAAGATATGTGTCCATGGAAGGTAGTGGACTGGTGATGGATGTACGCCATGCTGGTGGGGAACAAGAGATATAACGTAGTAAGATAGTGTGTCCATGGAAGGTAGTGGACTGGTGATGGATGTACGCCATGCTGGTGGGAAAACAAGGAGATATAACGTTAGTGAAGATATGTGTCCATGGAAGGTAGTGGACTGGTGATGGATGTACGCCATGCTGGGTGGGCAACAAGAGATATAACGTTAGTGAAGATGAGTGTGCATGGAAGGTAGTGGACTGGTGATGGATTGTACGCCATGCTGGGTGGGGAAAACAGGAGATAAACGTTAGTGAAGATTGTGTCCCTGGAAGGTAGTGGACTGGTGATGGATGTACGCCATGCTGGGTGGGCAAACAAGAGATATAACGTTAGTAAGATAGTGTCCAGGAAGGTAGTGGACTGGTGATGGATGTACGCCATGCTGGTGGGAAAACAAGAGATATAACGTTAGTAAAGATTATGTGTCATGGAAGGTAGTGGACTGGTGATTGTATCGCCATGCTGGGTGGGGCAAACAAGGAGTATAACTTAGTAAGATATGTGTCCATGGAAGGTAGTGGACTGGTGATGGATGTACGCCATGCTGGGTGGGGAAACAAGGAGATATAACGTTAGTGAAGATATGTTGTCCATGGAAGGTAGTGGACTGTGATGGATGTACGCCATGCTGGGTGGGGAAACAAGGAGATATAACGTTAGTGAAGATATGTGTCCTGGAAGGTAGTGGACTGTGATGGATGTACGCCATGCTGGTGGGGACAAACAAGGAGATATAACGTTAGTGAAGATAGTGTCCATGGAAGGTAGTGGACTGGTGATGAATGTACGCCATGCTGGGTGGGAAAACAAGGAGATAAACGTTAGTGAAGATATGTGTCCATGGAAGGTAGTGGACTGGTGATGGATGTACGCCATGCTGGGTGGGGAAACAAGGAGATATAACGTTAGTAAGATATGTGTCCATGGAAGGTAGTGGACTGGTGATGGATGTACGCCATGCTGGGTGGAAAACAAGGAGATATAACGTTAGTGAAGATGATGTGTCCATGGAAGGTAGTGGACTGGTGATGGATGTACGCCATGCTGGGTGGGGAAAACAAGGAGATATAACGTTAGTGAAGATATGTGTCCATGGAAGGTAGTGGACTGTGATGGATGTACGCCATGCTGGGTGGGGAAACAAGGAGATATAACGTTAGTGAAGAATGTCCATGGAAGGTAGTGGACTGGTGATGGATGTACGCCATGCTGGGTGGGGCAAACAAGGAGATATAACGTTTGAAGATATGTGTCCATGGAAGGTAGTGGACTGTTGATGGATGTAACGCCATGCTGGGTGGGAAACAAGGAGATATAACGTTAGTAAAGATATGTTCCATGGAAGGTAGTGGACTGGTGAGGATGTACGCCATGCTGGTGGGGAAAACAGGAGATATAACGTTATAAAGATATGTGTCCATGGAAGGTAGTGGACTGGTGATGGATGTACGCCATGCTGGGTGGGAAACAAGGAGATATAACGTTAGTGAAGATGAGTGTCCATGGAAGGTAGTGGACTGGTGATGGATGTACGCCATGCTGGGTGGGGAAAACAAGGAGATATAACGTTAGTGAAGATATGTGTCCATGGAAGGTAGTGGACTGGTGATGGATGTACGCCATGCTGGGTGGGGCAAACAAGGAGATATAACGTTAGTGAAGATATGTGTCCATGGAAGGTAGTGGACTGGTGATGGATGTACGCCATGCTGGTGGGGCAAACAAGGAATAACGTTAGTGAAGATATGTGTCCATGGAAGGTAGTGGACTGGTGATGGATGTACGCCATGCTGGGTGGGGAAAACAAGGAGATATAACGTTAGTAAAGATATGTGTCCATGGAAGGTAGTGGACTGGTGATGGATGTACGCCATGCTGGTGGGCAAACAAGGAATATAACGTTAGAAAAGTGTCCATGAGGTAGTGAAGGTAGTGGACTGTGATGGTGTACCCATGCTGGGTGGGAAAACAAGGAGATATAACGTTAGTAAAGATATGTGTCCATGGAAGGTAGTGGACTGGTGATGGATGTACGCCATGCTGGGTGGGGCAAACAAGGAGATATAACGTTAGTGAAGATGAGTGTGCATGGAAGGTAGTGGACTGGTTGGATGTACCCATGCTGGGTGGGGCAAACAAGGAGATATAACGTTAGAAGATATGTGTCCATGGAAGGTAGTGGACTGGGTGGATGTACGCCATGCTGGGTGGGGAAACACGAGATATACGTTATGAAGATGGTGTCCATGGAAGGTAGTGGACTGGTGATGGATGTACCCCATGCTGGTGGGGAAACAAGAGATATAACGTTAGTAAAGATGAGTGTGCATGGAAGGTAGTGGACTGGGTGATGGATGTACGCCATGCTGGGTGGGGAAACAAGGAGATATAACGTTAGTAAAGATATGTGTCCATGGAAGGTAGTGGACTGTGATGGATGTACGCCATGCTGGGTGGGGAAAACAAGGAGATATAACGTTAGTAAAGATAGTGTCCATGGAAGGTAGTGGACTGGTGATGGATGTACGCCATGCTGGGTGGGGAAACAAGGAGATATAACGTTAGTGAAGATATGTGCATGGAAGGTAGTGACTGGTGATGGATGTACGCCATGCGTGGGTGGGAAAACAAGGAGATATAACGTTAGTGAAGATGAGTGTCCATGGAAGTAGTGGACTGGTGATGGATGTACGCCATGCTGGGTGGGGAAACAAGGAGATATAACGTTAGTGAAGATATGTGTCCATGGAAGGTAGTGGACTGGTGATGGATGTACGCCATGCTGGGTGGGGAAAACAAGGAGATATAACGTTAGTAAGATATGGTCCATGGAAGGTAGTGGACTGGTGATGGATGTACGCCATGCTGGTGGGGAAACAAGGAGATATAACGTTAGTGAAGATGAGTGTCCATGGAAGGTAGTGGACTGGTGATGGATGTACGCCATGCTGGGTGGGGAAAACAAGGAGATATAACGTTAGTGAAGATATTGTCCATGGAAGGTAGTGTGACTGGTGATGGATGTACGCCATGCTGGGTGGGGAAACAAGGAGATATAACGTTATTGAAGATATGTTGTCATGGAAGGTAGTGGACTGGTGATGGATGTACGCCATGCTGGGTGGGGCAAACAAGGAGATATAACGTTATGAAGATATGTGTCCATGGAAGGTAGTGGACTGGTGATGGATGTACGCCATGCTGGGTGGGGAAAACAAGAATATAACGTTAGTGAAGATATGTCCATGATAGTAGGGACTGGTGATGGATGTACGCCATGCTGGGTGGGGAAAACAAGGAGATATACAGTTATAAGAAGATATGTGTCCATGGAAGGTATGGACTGGTGATGGATGTACGCCATGCTGGGTGGGGAAAACAAGGAGATATAACGTTAGTGAAGATGAGTGTTCCATGGAAGGTAGTGGACTGGTGATGGATGTACGCCATGCTGGGTGGGGAAACAAGGAGAATAACGTTAGTGAAATATGTGTCCATGGAAGGTAGTGGACTGGTGTGGATGTACGCCATGCTGGGTGGGGAAAACAAGGAGATATAACGTTAGTGAAGATATGTGTCCATGGAAGGTAGTGGACTGGTGATGGATGTACGCCATGCTGGGTGGGGCAAACAAGGAGATATAACGTTAGTGAAGATGAGTGTGCATGGAAGGTAGTGGACTGGTGATGGATGTACGCCATGCTGGGTGGGGAAAACAAGGAGATATAACGTAGTAAGATATGTGTCCATGGAAGGTAGTGGACTGTGATGGATGTACGCCATGCTGTGTGGGGCAAACAAGGAGATATAACGTTACTGAAGATGAGTGTCCATGGAAGGTAGTGGAAGGTAGTGGACTAGTGATGGATGTACGCCATGCTGTGGTTGGGAAAAGAAATAAATCATGGTCAGTTTCTTCTACTTTACCATTATGGGGTTGGAGCGGTGGATGGCCAGAAGGAACATATTCTAATAATAATCACTCAATGACATAGCTGAATGATTATTATAGGAAAACATTCCACTGCTGCTCCAATTATAATTGAGCCTCTTGTGTATTATATTATTACACCATGTATAATATTTACATATATTCACTCCAACTGCACAGCCGTGAGTAATCAGCATGACATGCCCATCAATTCGTAATCGTTGTTGATTATTCGAGCAGTGGCCAGATAGACCGCACCCCGGTCACAATCAAATGGACGAACTGATGCCAAACTCCCAGTATTTCTGCAATGAAGGGGAAAAGGACACATTATCAACAATAGCCGAGAGAGAATCACATGGGTATTAGCAATGGTAACAAGTATATAGGGTAGAGGTATTGATTAAGGAGATGGTTATATATCCCTAATATGACACAGCTCTAAATCCCAGATATCTTACCATGGGTATCTACCTACAGTATGATTAGGGACACAGTATATATCCCATATTTCTATACCATGGGTAACCCCTACATTATTGATAGGACACAGTTCTAAATCAAAGATATCTATACCATGGGTATCTACCTACAATATTGACTACCTAGAGTATTGATTAGGGACACAGTTATAAATCCCAGATATCTATACCATGGGTATCTACCTACAGTATTGACTACCTAGAGTATTGATTAGGGACACAGTTATAATCAATCCAGATATCTATACCATGGGTATCTACCTACGATATTGACTACCTAGAGTATGATTAGGACACAGTTTCTAAATCAAAGATATCTATACAATGGGGTATCTACTACAGTATTGACTACCTAGATATTGATTAGGGACACAGTTTATAAATCCCAGAGATATCTACCATGGGTATCTACCTACAGTATTGACTACCTAGAGTATTGATTAGGGACACAGTTTATAAATCCCAGATATCTATACCATGGGTATCTACCTACAGTATTGACTACCTACAGTATTGATTAGGGACACAGTTATAAATCCAGATATCTATACCATGGGTATCTACCTACAGTATTGACTCCCTAGAGTATGATTAGGGACACAGTTCTAAATCAAAGATATCTATACCATGGGTATCTACCTACAGTATTGACTACCTAGAGTATTGATTAGGGACACAGTTATAAATCCCAGATATCTATACCATGGTACTACCTACAGTATTGACTACCTAGAGTATTGATTAGGGACACAGTTCTCAATCAAAGATATCTATACCATGGGTATCTACCTACAGTATTGACTACCAGAGTATTGATTGGGACACACGTTATAAATCCCAGATAACTATACCATGGGTATCTACCTACAGTATTGACTACCTAGAGTATTGATTAGGGACACAGTTCGAAATCAAAGATATCTATACCATGGGTTATCTACCTACAGTATTGACTACCTAGAGTATTGATTAGGGACACAGTTATAAATCCCAGATATCTATACCATGGGTATCTACCTACAGTATTGACTACCTAGAGTATTGATTAGGGACACAGTTCTAAATCAAAGATATCTATACCATGGGTATCTACCTACAGTATTGACTACCTAGAGTATTGATTAGGGACACAGTTCTAAATCAAAGATATCTATACCATGGGTATCTACCTACAGTATTGACTACCTAGAGTATTGATTAGGGACACAGTTCTAAATCAAAGATATCTATACCATGGGTATCTACCTACAGTATTCACTACCTAGAGTATTGATTAGGGACACAGTTATAAATCCCAGATATCTATACCATGGTATCTACCTACAGTATTGACTACCTAGAGTATTGATTAGGGACACAGTTATAAATCCCAGATATCTATACCATGGGTATCTACCTACAGTATTGACTTCCTACAGTATTGATTAGGGACACAGTTGAAAACCCCAGATATCTATACCATGGGTATCTACCTACAGTATTGACTACCTAGAGTATTGATTAGGGACACAGTTATAAATCCCAGATATCTATACCAGGGATCTATCACCTACAGTTTGACTACCTAGAGTATTGATTAGGGACACAGTTATAAATCCCATAATATCTATACCATGGGTATTACCTACAGTATTGACTACCTAGAGTTGATTAGGGACACAGTTATAAATCCCAGATATCTATACCATGGGTATCTCTACCTAGTATTGACTACCTAGAGTATTGATTAGGACACAGTTGAAAACCCCAGATATCTATACCATGGGTATCTACCTACAGTATTGACTACCTAGAGTATTGATTAGGGACACAGTTGAAAACCCCAGATATCTATACCATGGGTATCTACCTACAGTATTGACTACCTAGAGTATTGATTAGGGACACAGTTGAAAACCCCAGATATCTATACCATGGGTATCCACCTACAGTATTGACTACCTACAGTATTGATAAGGGACACAGTTACTCATTGCTGGATCATGATGAACATGCTCTTTAGATATTATTACTGACCATGATAATAGTTTAACGTCTTCTAGATATGCCCTTACTGTTGTTAAGATTTCACCCCCTTCACTAGAACCTTGACCCGACTGCTGGAAGAGACATCCTGCTGCTCTGGTGTCTGCAAGGTACACATTGATTTACTAAATATGTCCTTTTGGTACAAACAGGGTGGTTATTGATAAATGACGTTACCAGAACGGTGCCACCAAGGTCATACTCTTGGTTGGTGACCTGGCAGAGACCACAAAGAGAAGATCTGACACACATACTGCCCAGGTCAGTGAGGAGGTGGGCACATCGGTCATGATGGCCAGGCTGTGAGCAAGGTACCCACCTATAAAAACAGATACTCTGTATCAGTCATAGTCAGTCCAACAGTCACATTTAACCCATTGAACCTTCCCAGTGCCTCACCTACACCCTCCCAACTCATGAACACAAAGCAAACGGCACAGGCAAAGTAGAAGCTTCTTCTGGGCATGAATCTTCTGTTGGGTATCGACTGAAGACAAGAAAGGCCGATGGCAGTGCTGGGGTACTGGTCTCTCCAACTCAATGGACACAGCCGAACCACCATTGTGGAAAGAGGTTGGGAAACAACTCTTTAGTTTCTGTGAATAGAACTAAGGACAGAGACAGATTATCTTGGGCACAGAATGGACAAAGTTATAATCTGTTCTAAAATGGTGCTAAATCTCCCACACATGTAGTGACGATTATAACAATTATTACCCATCATCCAGGCAAGGAATCATCCATGGTGAGACCCCAAGATCTACCACAAGCTCGGTATAAATCATGGTGGGATTGAGGTAAAATAAACAACATGGGGGTAGGTTTGTCCAAGCAACTTCAACTCCCACCACTGATTTCTTCATTGCTGGAAGGGATTATGGACAATGAAGAGCAATAAACAAAATTGCCAGGTAAATTAAATTGCTTAAAGGTCAACAAAGCCTCCAACAAAATTAAACCAGAAGGCAAATACCCACTGGTATAATCATTAGATTCTCCGTTTACTTGTGGCTGTTGAGAAATGAGCGAAATTAACATGTGCCGCCTGTGTCTATTTCCAGCATTCCAGTCTCACAGGCACACCCACTGTTAGAAAGATTCTTATTGTAATAATGTAAATGATGGTCCATTAACATGCAACAGAGAATAACACAACTACAATTCCAAACGTCAAGACCTAAACTACTGCAGGAGTAGGTCTTCCTCCAGACTACAGCCAATCATTTTACAGTATAGTCCTTCCTCCAGACTACAGCCAATCATTTTACAGTATAGTCCTCCCCCCATGAATATAGCCAATCATTTTACAGTATAGTCCTTCCTCCAGACTACAGCCAATCATTTTACAGTATAGTCCTCCCCCATGAATATAGCCAATCATTTTACAGTATAGTCCTTCCTCAGACTACAGCCAATCATTTTACAGTATAGTCCTTCCTCCAGACTACAGCCAATCATTTTACAGTATAGTCCTTCCTCCAGACTACAGCCAATCATTTTACAGTATAGTCCTCCCCCATGACTACAGCCAATCATTTTACAGTATAGTCCTCCCCCCCATGACTACAGCCAATCATTTTACAGTATAGTCCTCCCCCCCATGACTATAGCCAATCATTTTACCGTATAGTCCTCCCCCCATGAATATAGCCAATCATTTTACAGTATGTCCTTCCTCCAGACTACAGCCAATCATTTTACAGTATAGTCCTCCCCCCCATGACTATAGCCAATCATTTTACAGTATAGTCCTCCCCCCCATGAATATAGCCAATCATTTTACAGTATAGTCCTTCCTCCAGACTACAGCCAATCATTTTACAGTATAGTCCTCCCCCGGAACTACAAGCCAATCATTTTACAGTATAGTCCTCCCCCCAATGACTATAGCCAATCATTTTACGTAGATCCTCCCCCCATGACTACAGCCACATAATTTTACAGTATAGTCCTCCCCCCCATGACTATAGCCAATCATTTTACACGTATAGTCCTCCCCCTGAATTAGCCAATCATTTTACAGTATAGTCCTCCCTCCATACAGCATCTTTTACAGTATAGTCCTCCCCCCCATGACTATAGCCAATCATTTTACAGTATAGTCCTCCCCCCATGACTATGACAATCATTTTACAGTATAGTCCTCCCCCCATGAATATAGCCAATCATTTTACAGTATAGTCCTCCCCCCCATGACTATAGCCAATCATTTTACAGTATAGTCCTTCCTCCAGACTACAGCCAATCATTTTACAGTATAGTCCTCCCCCCCATGACTATAGCCAATCATTTTACAGTATAGTCCTCCCCCCATGAATATAGACAATCATTTTACAGTATAGTCCTTCCTCCAGACTACAGCCAATCATTTTACAGTATAGTCCTCCCCTCCATGACTATAGCCAATCATTTTACAGTATAGTCCTCCCCCATGAATATAGACAATCATTTTACAGTATAGTCCTCCCCCCATGACTATAGCCAATAATTTTACAGTATAGTCCTCCTCCCCATAACTATAGCCAATCATTTTACAGTATAGTCCTCCCCCCCATGACTATAGCCAATCATTTTACAGTATAGTCCTCCCCCCCTGAATATAGACAATCATTTTACAGTATAGTCCTCCTCCAGACTACAGCCAATCATTTACAGTATAGTCCTCCCCCCCATGACTATAGCCAATCATTTTACAGTATAGTCCTCCCCCCATGAATATAGACAATCATTTTACAGTATAGTCCTCCTCCAGAATACAGCCAATCATTTTACAGTATAGTCCTCCCCAATGAATATAGACAATCATTTTACAGTATAGTCCTCCCCCAATGACTATAGCCAATCATTTTACAGTATAGTCCTCCCCCATGACTATAGCCAATCATTTTACAGTATAGTCCTCCCCCCCCATAACTATAGCCAATCATTTTACAGTATAGTCCTCCCCCCATGAATATAGACAATCATTTTACAGTATAGTCCTCCCCCCTATGAATATAGCCAATCATTTTACAGTATAGTCCTTCCTCCAGACTACAGCCAATCATTTTACAGTATAGTCCTACCCCAATGACTATAGCCAATCATTTTACAGTATAGTCCTCCCCCCCATGACTATAGCCAATCATTTTACAGTATAGTCCTCCCCCCATGAATATAGACAATCATTTACAGTATAGTCCCCCCCTATGAATATAGCCAATCATTTTACAGTATAGTCCTTCCTCCAGACTACAGCCAATCATTTTACAGTATAGTCCTACCCCAATGACTATAGCCAATCATTTTACAGTATAGTCCTCCCCCCATGAATATAGCCAATCATTTTACAGTATTAGTCCTTCCTCCAGACTACAGCCAATCATTTTACAGTATAGTCCTCCCCAATGACTATAGCCTAATTATTACAGTATAGTCCTCCCCCCATGAACTATAGCCAATCATTTTACAGTATAGTCCTCCCCCCATGAATAGCCAATCATTTTACAGTATAGTCCTCCCCCCATGACATATAGCCAATCATTTACAGTATAGTCCCCTCCCCCATGATATAGACAATCATTTTACAGTATAGTCCTCCCCCCTATTAAGCCACATTCAGTATGCCTTCCTCAGACTACAGCCAATCTTTTACAGTATAGTCCTACCCCAATGACTATAGCCAATCATTTTACAGTATAGTCCTCCCCCAATGAATAGAGCCAATCATTTTACAGTATAGTCCTTCCTCCAGACTACAGCCAATCATTTTACAGTATAGTCCTCCCCCAATGACTATAGCCAATCATTTTACAGTATAGTCCTCCCCCCTATGAATATAGCCAATCATTTACAGTATAGTCCTTCCTCCAGACTACAGCCAATCATTTTACAGTATAGTCCTCCCAACTGAACTAAGCCAATCATTTTACAGTATAGTCCTCCCCCCTATGAATATAGCCAATCATTTTACAGTATAGTCCTTCCTCCAGACTACAGCCAATCATTTTACAGTATAGTCCTCCCCCAATGACTATAGCCAATCATTTTACAGTATAGTCCTCCCCAAATGAATATAGACAATCATTTTACAGTATAGTCCTCCCCCAATGACTATAGCCAATCATTTTACAGTATAGTCCTCCCCCCATGACTATAGCCAATCATTTTACAGTATAGTCCTCCCCCCATAACTATAGCCATCATTTACAGTATAGTCCTCCCCCCATGAATATAGACAATCATTTTACAGTATAGTCCTCCCCCATGAATATAGCCAATCATTTTACAGTATAGCCTTCCTCCAGACTACAGCCAATCATTTACAGTATAGTCCTCCTCCCCATGACTATAGCCAATCATTTTACAGTATAGTCCTCCCCCCCATGACTATAGACAATCATTTTACAGTATAGTCCTCCCCCATGATATAGCAATCATTTTACAGTATAGTCTTCCTCCAACTACAGCCAATCATTTTACAGTAGAGTCCTCCTCTCCCCATGACTATAGCCAATCATTTTACAGTATAGTCCTCCCCCCCATGACTATAGACAATCATTTTACAGTATAGTCCTCCCCCCCATGAATATAGCCAATCATTTTACAGTATAGTCCTCCCCCCCATGACTATAGCCAATCATTTTAAAGTATAGTCCTTCCTCCAGACTACAGCCAATCATTTTACAGTATAGTTCCTCCCCCCCATGACACAGCCAATCATTTTACAGTATAGTCTCCCCCCAGACTATAGCCATCATTTTACCGTAGAGTCCTCCCCCCCATGACTATAGCCAATCATTTTAAGTATAGTTCCTCCTGCCCAGACTATAGCCAATCATTTTACAAGTATAGTCCTCCCCCCATGACTATAGACCAATCATTTTCAGTATAGTCCTCCCCCCCATGACTATAGCCAACATTTTAAAGTATAGTCCTTCCTCCAGACTACAGCCAATCATTTTACAGTATAGTCCTCCCCCCCATGACTACAGCCAATCATTTTACAGTATAGTCCTCCTGCCCATGACTATAGCCAATCATTTTACAGTATAGTCCTCCCCCCTACTATAGCCATCATTTTACAGTTTAGTCCTCCCCCATACTATAGCCAATCATTTTACAGTATAGTCCTCCCCCCCATGACTATAGCCAATCATTTTACAGTATAGTCCTCCCCCCCATGACTATAGCCAATCATTTTACAGTATAGTCCTCCTGCCCATGACTTATAGCCATCATTTTTTTACGTATAGTCCTAGTCTTCCCCCCCATGACTATAGCCAATCATTTTACAGTATAGTCCTCCCCCATGAATATAGCCAATCATTTTACAGTATAGTCTTTTGAAGGGAGCATGTGAGGTCATGGTTTAATGGAAATTAATATGGCAGAACTGACCATAACCTAATAAAGTTGATGCTGGCCATACCTGCCGGACATTAATTCGATGTACGTTTTACTTAGGGCCAGGTGTCTGTGGCTGGGAGGTTGTTCGAACCCACAGTGGAATGTCGGAGGTAAGTCTAACGACGTACTGGCAGCATTAAACTATCATTAAACACTATTAATTACCTGTACTCCATTATCTTTCAGAAAAGTAGCGTTGGGTTTCCTTCCCCTTTAAGACATTTGAACAGAAATCTCCCCTCTCCCTCTATCCCTTGTTTGTTTCCCAGATCCCTTTCCTCCAAACTTCCATTTTAAATAGTGATTTCATGGATGGGAGCCCTGGAAATGACTCTGTCTATTCATCAAATAGAGATCAGATCTGAGCAGAGATACTGAGACACAGAGATGGAACACACTTTCCATGACAAACGCTGCCTTGCTGATTCCCCTTTAATGATCACATTTATAGCTAATTCTGTCACTAAGGGACATATTTATAAAAGTGTGGTATCGATTTTTAGCCACGGCTTTATGAATGTTATGGAAATCGTTCATTTCCCATCGCCAGAAATGTACGATTTACGAACGTTTGCCGTACATGAACCTTACATTTATGGGTACGGTTGTACAATAGAAATAACCCCATTGTTATACCACAGGGTCTTAAATATGGTCCCAAGTCAGAAATAAGGGCAAAAAGATAGAAAAGCCAATACTCACTTATATGGCCTTCTTCCACGTAAGGCAACTAGAGGTGTAAAAAAACGCCACTGGGAAGGTCCCAATAAGTCCAAATAGACAACCAGAGATGGGACCTGGAACTATGGAGAGTAAAGAAACGCCACTGGGAAAGGTCCCAATAAATCCAAATAGACAACCAGAAATGGGACCTGGAACTATGGAGAGTAAATAAACGCCACTGGGAAGGTCCCAATAAATCCAAATAGACAACCAGAGATGGGACCTGGAACTATGGAGAGTAAATAAACGCCACTGGGGAAGGTCCCATAAATCCAAATAGACAACCAGAGATGGGACCTGGACTATGGAGAGAAATAACACCCACTGGGGAGGTCCCAATAAATCCATAGACAACCAGAGATGGGACCTGGAACTATGGAGAGTAAATAAAACGCCACTGGGAGGTCCCCAATAAATCCAAATAGACACCAGAGATGGGACCTGGAACTATGGAGAGTAAATAAACGCCACTGGAAGGTCCAATAAATCCAATAGACAACCAGAGATGGGACCTGGAACTATGGAGAGTAAAAACGCCACTGGAAGGTCCAAATAAATCCAAATAGACAACCAAGATGGGACGTGGAACTATGGAGATAAAAAACGCACTGGGGAAGGTCCCAATAAATCCAAATAGACAACCAGAGATGGGACCTGGAACTATGGAGAGTAAATAAAACGCCACTGGGAAGGTCCCCATAAATCCAAATAGACAACCAGAGATGGGACCTGGAACTATGGAGAGTAAATAAACGCCACTGGGGAAGGTCCCAATAATCCAAATAGACAACCAGAGATGGGACCTGGAACTATGGAGAGTAAAAAACCCACTGGGAAGGTCCCAATAAATCCAAATAACAACCAGAGATGGGACCATAACTATGGAGAGTAAAATAAGCCACTGGGGAGTTCCCAATAATCCAAATAGACAACCAAGATGGGACCTGGAACTATGGAGAGTAAATAAACGCCACTGGGAAGGTCCCAATAAATCCAAATAGACAACCAGAGATGGGACCTGGAACTATGGAGAGTAAATAAAGCCACTGGGGAGTCGAACAAATAACTACCAAATAGATACAACCGAGATGGGACCTGGAACTATGGAGAGTAAATAACGCCACTGGGGAAGGTCCCAATAAATCCAATAGATAGACAACCAGAGATGGGACCGGAACTATGGAGAGTAAATAAAACGCCACTGGGAAGTCCCAATAAATCCAAATAGACAACCGAGATGGGACCTGGAACTAGAGAGAGTAAAAATAAACGCCACTGGGGAAGGTCCCAATAAATCCAAATAGACAACCGAGATGGACCTGGAACTATGGAGAGTAAATAAACGCCACCGGGAAGGTCCCAATAAATCCAAATAGACAACCAGAGATGGGACCTGGAACTATGGAGAGTAATAAAATGCCACTGGGGAAGGTCCCAATAAATCCAAATAGACAACCAGAGATGGGACCTGGAACTATGGAGAGTAAAGAAATGCCACTGGGGAAGGTCCCAATAAATCCAAATAGACAACCAGAGATGGGACCTGGAACTATGGAGAGAGTATAAACGCCACGGGGAAGGTCCCAATAATCCAAATGACAACCGAGATGGGACCTGGAACTATGAGAGTAAATAAACGCCACTGGGGAGGTCCCAATAATCCAAATAGACAACCAGAGATGGGACCTGGAACTATGGAGAGTAAATAAAAACGCCACTGGGGAAGGTCCCATAAATCCAAATAGACAACCAGAGATGGGACCTGGAACTATGGAGAGTAAATAAACGCCACTGGGGAAGGTCCCAATAAAATCCAAATAGACAACCAGAGATGGGACCTGGAACTATGGAGAGTAAATAAACGCCACTGGGGAAGGTCCCAATAAATCCAAATAGACAACCGAGATGGGACCTGGAACTATGGAGAGTAAGAAACGCCACGGGGAAGGTCCCAATAAATCCAAATAGACAACCGAGATGAACCTGGAACATGGAGAGTAATAAACGCCACTGGGAAGTCCCAATAAATCAAAATGAGACACCAGAGATGGGACCTGGAACTATGGAGAGATAATAAACGCCACTGGGAAAGGTCCCAATAAATCCAATAGACAACCAGAGATGGGACTGGACTATGGAGAGAAATAAAACGCCACTGGGGAAGGTCCCAATAAATCCAAATAGACAACCAGAGAATGGACCTGGAACTATGGAGAGTAAATAAACCCACTGGGAAGGTCCCAATAAATCCAAATAGACAACCAGAGATGGGACCTGGAACTATGGAGAGTAAATAAAACGCCACTGGGAAGGTCCCAATAAATCCAAATAGACAACCAGAGATGGGACCTGGAACTATGGAGGTAAATAAACGCCACTGGGGAAGGTCCCAATAAATCCAAATAGACAACCAGAGATGGGACCTGGAACTATGGAGAGTAAATAAACGCCACCGGGGAAGGTCCCAAGAAATCCAAAGACAACCAGAGATGGGACCTGGAACTATGGAGAGTAAATAAACGCCACTGGGAAGGTCCCAATAAATCCAAATAGACAACCAGAGATGGGACCTGGAACTATGGGATAAATAAACCACTGGGGAAGGTCCCAATAAATCAATAGACAACCAGAGTGGGACCTGGAACTATGGAGAGTAAATAAACGCCACTGGAAGGTCCCATAAATCCAAATAGACAACCAGAGATGGACCTGGAACTATGGAGAGTAAATAAACGCCACTGGGGAAGGTCCCAATAAATCCAAATAGACAACCAGAGATGGGACCTGGAACTATGGAGAGTAAATAAACACCACTGGGAAGGTCCCAATAATCCACATAGACAACCAGAGATGGGACCTGGAACTATGGAGAGTAAATAAACGCCACTGGGGAAGGTCCCAATAAATCCAAATAGACAACCAGAGATGGGACCTGGAACTATGGAGAGTAAATAAACGCCACTGGGAAAGGTCCCAATAAATCCAAATAGACAACAGAGATGGACCTGGAACTATGGAGATAATAAACCCACTGGGGAATGCCCAATAAATCCAAATAGACAACCAGAGATGGAGACCTGGAACTATGGGAGTAAATAAACGCCACGTGGGAAGGTCCCATAAATCCAAATAGACAACCAGAGATGGGACCTGGAACTATGGAGAGTAAAAAAGCCACTGGGAAGGTCAATAAATCCAAATAGCACACCAGAGATGGGACCTGGAACTATGGAGAGTAAATAAAACGCCACTGGGGAAGTCCCAATAATCCAAATAGACAACCAGAGATGGGACCTGAACTATGGAGAGTAAATAACGCCACTGGGAAAGGTCCCAGTAAATCCAAATCAGACAACGCAAGATGGACCTGGAACTATGGAGTAATAAACGCCACTGGGAAGGTCCAATAAATCCAAATAGACAACCAGAGATGGGACCTGGCATTACATATATAAGAGTAAATCGGCCATGTTACCACTATATAGAACAGTAATATACGGCATAAACCCAATAGACGAATAGGGCCATGACCACTATATAACAGTAATACGGCCATGGTACTAATAGACAGTCACGGCATGTTACCCACCTATATAGACAGTATACGGCCATGAACCCACTATATGAAGTAATACGGCCCATGTTTACCCACTATATAGACAGAATAGGACCCATTTTACCCACTATAACGTAATACTGACATGTACCCACTATAAGCAGTCTTAGGGCCATGTTTTACCCCTAGATAGACAGTAATACGGCCATCTACCCCTATATGACAGTAATACGGCCATGTTTACCCATATATGACAGAATACGGCCATTTAACCCATATTAGACAGTAACGGAATTTACCCCTATATAGACAGTAATACGGCCATGTTTTACCCACTATATAGACAGTAATACGCCATGTACACACTATATAGACAGTAATACGGAACCATTATTACCCACTATATAGACGTAAAAGGCCATGTTACCCACTATATAGACATCATACGCCAATGGTTTTACCACTATATATACCAGATACGGCCAGGTTTACCACTAATAGACATACTACGGCCATGTTTACCCACTATAGACAGTAATCCGGCCATGTTTACCCACTATATAGACAGTAATACGGCCTGTTTACCCACTATATAGACAGTAATACGGCCATGTTTCCCACTATATAGACAGTATAGGGCCATGTTTCCCACTATATTAGACAGTAAATGACGGCCATTTTACCCACTATATAGACAGTAATACGGCCAGTTACCCTATATAGACAGTAATACGGCCATGTTTACCCCTATATGACAGTAATACGGCCATGTTACCCCTTAATAGAACGGAAGACGGATGTTTACCCACTATATAGACAGTAATACGGCCATGTTTACCCCACTATATAGACAGTAATACGGCCATGTTTACCCCTAATAGACAGTAATACGGCCTGTTTACCCACTATATGACAGTAATACGGCCATGTTTCCCACTATATAGACAGTAAATACGGCCTGTTTACCCATATTGACAGTAATACGGCCATGTTTACCCACTATATAGACATAACGGCATGTTTACCCACTATATAGACAGTAATAGGGCCATGTTTACCCCTATATAGACAGTAATACTGGCCATGTTTACCCACTATATAGACAGTAATACAGCCATTTTACCCTATTAGACAGTAAAGCCAGTTACCCACATATAGACAGTATACGGCCATGTTTACCCTATATAGTACAGTACTACGGCCATGTTTACCCACTATAAGTAGACAGTAACGGCCTGTTTCACCACTATATAGACGTATACGGCCATGTTTACCCACTATATAGACAGTAATACGGCCATGTTTATCCCACTATATAGACAGTAATACGGCCATGTTTATCCCACTATATAGACAGTAATACGGACATGTTTACCCACTATATAGACAGTAATACGGCATGTTTACCACTATATAGAAGTAATACGGCCATGTTATACCACTATATAGACAGTAATACGGCCATGTTTACCCACTATATAGACAGTAAATCGGCCAGTTTCCCACTATATAACAGTAATACGCCATGTTACCCACTATAGACAGTAATACGGCCATGTTTCCCACTATATAACAGTATAGCATGTTTACCCCTATAGACAGTAATACGGCCATGTTTACCCACTATATAGACAGTAATGGGCCATGTTTACCCCAATAATAGACAGTAATACGGCCATGTTTACCCACTATATAGACAGTAATACGGCATGTTTACCCACATATATACAGTATACATAACGGCCATGTTTACCCACTATATAGACAGTAAACGGCCATGTTTACCCACTATATGACAGTAAATACGGCCATGTTTACCCCCATATAGAACAGTAATACGGCCATGTTTACCACTATTAGACAGTAATACGCATGTTTACCCACTATATACCGTATACGGCCATGTTCCCTATATAGACGTAATAGGCATGTTTACCCACTATAAGACAGTAATACGGCCATGTTTACCCACTATATAGACAGTATAGGGCCATGTTTAACCCTATATAGACAGTATAGGGCCATGTTTACCCACTATATAGACAGTATACGGCCATTTTACCCACTATATAGACAGTAATACGGGCCATGTTTATCCCCATATATCGACAGTATAAACGGCATGTTTACCCAATATAAGACAGTAATACGGCATGTTACCACTATAAAGTAATACGGCTGTTTACCACTATAGACAGTAATACGGCCATGTTTACCCACTATATAGACTAAATACGGCCATGTTTACCCACTATATAGACAGTAATACGGCCATATTTACCCACTATTAGACAGTAATACGGCATGTTTACCCCACTATATAGACAGTAATACGGCCATGTTTTCCCACTATATAGACGTATACGGCCATTTACCCACTATATAGACAGTAATACGGCCATGTTTACCCACTATAAGACTATTATAGGGCCATGTTTACCCACTATATAGACGTAATAGGCCATGTTTACCCACTATAGTAACAGTAATCGCATGTTTACCCACTATATAGACAGTAATAGGCCTGTTTATCCCACTATATAACAGTAATAACGACATTGTATCATCCCACTATATGCATAATACGGACATGTTTACCCCACTATTAGACAGTAATACGGCCATGTTTACCCACTATATAGGACAGTAATACGCATGTTTACCCACTATATAGACAGTAATACGGTCATGTTTACCCACTATATAGACAGTAATACGGCATGTTTACCCCACTATATAGACAGTAATACGGCCATGTTTACCCACTATAGACGTATGGCCATGTTTACCCACTATATAGACAGTAATAGGCCATGTTTACCCACTATGATACGACATTCATACGGCCATGTTTAACCCACTATATAGACACAGTAATACGGCCATGTTTACCCCACTATATAGAACAGTAATACGGCCATGTTTACCCCACTATATAGACGTAATACGCATGTTTACCCCAAAAAACATATGAGAATACGGGACCTGTTTACACCACGTATATAGACAGTAATACGGCCATGTTTACCCACTATATAGACAGTAATACGGCCATGTTTACCACCTATATAGACAGTAATACGGCCATGTTTACCCACTATATAGACAGTAATACGGCCATGTTTACCCACTAATAGACAGTATACGGCCATGTTTACCCACTATATAGACAGTAATACGCATGTTTACCCACATAATACAGTAATGACGGTCATGTTTACCCACTATATAGACAGAATACGGCCCATGTTACACCTATATAGACAGTAATACGGCCATGTTTACACCCCTATATAGACCAGTAATACGGCCATGTTTACCCACTATATAGACAGTAATACGGTCATGTTTACCCACTATATAGACATAATAGCGGCTATGTTTACCCCTATATAGACAGTAATACGGCCATGTTTACCCACTATATAGACAGTATACGGCCATGTTTACCCACTATATAGACAAGAATACGGCCATGTTACCCCTATATAGCTTAGTAACCCAGCATATACACTATATACATGTATACGCCATGTTTACCGCACCCCAGCATTAAAATGTTATATACATATGTTACTGTATGTACCCATCATTACATATAATCAATGTATCCTGTATGTACCCCGCATTACATTATACAAGTATATTCCTGGATAAGACCCACTTTAAGTCCGTATCTAACTATACAGTATATACAATTACGTAACCTGTTACACTATATAACAATGGAATAATAACAGCAATTGAGACAATGTATCTGTATGTATCCCAGCATTACAAATATACAATGTCTCCTGTATGTACCCCCATTAAAATTATACAATGTATCCTGTATGTACCCCCCGCTTATAACTATATACAATGTATCTCCTGTATGTACCCCATTACAATATATACATTGTATCCTGTATGTACCCATCATTGTGACAATATAGACAATGTATCCTGTATGTTCCCCCAGCATTACAACATATACAATGTATCCTGTAATGTACCGCATTACAATATAGACCATGTATCCTGTATGTACCCAGCATTACAATATATTCAATGTATCCTGTATGTACCCCGCATTACATATCATACATGTATCTGTATGTACCCATCTACAGATAATGCATGTATCCTGTTGTACCCAGCATTAACAATATATACAATGTAGCTGTATGTTTACCCCCAGCATTACAATATATACAATTATATGTACCAGCATTAAATATATCCAATGTATCCGTATGTCCCCGCATTACAATATATACAATGTCCTGTCTGTACCCACATTACATAATATAACATGTATCCTGTATGTACCCCGCATTAAATATATACAATGTATCCGTATGTACCCAGCATTACAAAATATACATTTCCTGTATGTCCCAGCATTCAATATATACAATGTATCCTGTATGTACCCCAGCATTACAACATATACAATGTATCCTGTATGTACCCAGCATTACAAATATACCAATGTATCCTGTAATGTACCCGCATTACGCATATATACAATTAATCCTAATGTCCCCGCATTACAATCGTATACATGTACTGTATGTAACCCGGCATTACATACATTCATGTATCCTGTATATACCCAGATTACAACAAATACAATGTATCCTTATGTATCCAGCATTACACATACATACAATGTATCCTGTTCCTATACCCAGCATTACCATATATACACTGTACCCTGTATATACCCATCATTACCATATATACAATGTATCCTGAGTAACCAGCATTACCATTTATATACAATCTAATCCTTATGTTACCCGGCATTACAATATATACAATGTATTCTGTATATACCCGGCATTACAATATATACAATGTACCCTGTATATACCCAGCATTATAATATATACAATGTATCCTGTATGTACCCAGCATTATAATATATACAATGTATCTGTATGTACCCATCATTACAATATATACAATGTATTCTTATGTACCTCAGCATTACACTTATACAATTACTCTGTATGTACCCCGCTTACTATAAAATGTATCTGTCGATCCAAGCATTACACTATATACATGTTTCTGTATGTACCGCGGCATTCCAATACAACAATGTATCCTGTATATACCCAGCACTTACAAACAAATACAAATGTATCCTGTATGTTCCCAGCATTACAATACATACAATGTTCCTGTATATACCCAACATTACAATATAACATGTACCCTGTATAACCCGCATTACAATATATACATGTACCTGTACCCTGTATATACCCAGCATTACAATATACATGTAACCCTGTATATACCCACCATTACAATATATACACATGTATCCTGTATATACCCAGCATTACAATATTACAATGTATCCTGTATATACCCAAGCATTCAATATATACAATGTATCCTGTATTACCCAGCTTTACAATATATCCAATGTATCCTGTATATACCCAGTATTACAATTATCAATGTATCCTGTATGTACCCAGCATTACAATATATACAATGTATCCTGTATGTACCCAGCATTACAATATGTACCCATCATTACAATATATATAATGTATCCTGTATATACCCGGCATTACAATATATACAATGTATCCTGTATGTACCCAGCATTACAACAAATACAATGTATCCTGTATTTACCCAGCATTACAATATATACAATGTATCCTGTATGTACCCAGCACTACAATAAATACAATGTATCCTGTATACACCCAGCATTACATATATACAATGTATCATGTAGTACCCAGCATTACAATATATACAATGTATCCTGTATGTACCCAGCATTACAATATATACAATGTATCCTGTATGTACCCAGCATTACAATATAAATGTATCCTGTAGTTACCCCAGCAGCATTACAATATATACAATGTATCCTGTATATATACCCCAGCATTACAAATATACAATGTATCCTGTATGTACCAGCATTACATAAATACAATGTATCCTGTCTGTACCACTAGCTTACAATATAGCAATGTATACTGAATGTACCATTACCATAACTGGCGTTACCCAGCATTACATATTACAATGTATCCTTATTTACCCAGCATTACAATATATACAATTGGGGGGGGGAACCCTGTAATATCGACTCCAGGCATCACATATATACCAATGTACCTGTATGTACCCCCAACGCGTTTCAGTAATAATGTCTTATCCACCAACCAACCCACACCGGATACATATACACTGTATCCTGTATATACCCCGCATTACATATATCATGTAACATCCTGTATGTATACCCAGCCAGCTTACAATATATACAATGTATCGCCGTAATCGATAACAGTGCAAGTCAACCACTCTATTACCTCGCATACCCACAAATTACCATGATACACATAACATCTAATGAATTATCCTGTATGTACCACCCACCATCTTAGAACAATATATCAAGACTTCACCCCCGTATGTACCCCACGCATTTACCAAATACATTATCCTGTATACGTACCCACATTAAATACAATTTATTACCCAGCAAATACTGTATCCTTGTACTTTCCCCCAGACATTACAATAATCAACAATGTATCACTATGTACCCGCCTTACATAATACAACTGTTCCTTTATGTACCCAGCATTACAATAATACAAGATACCCTGTATGTACCCAGCATTAACAATATATAACAATGTCTTCATACCCTGGCTACATGTACCCAGCATTACAATATATACAATGTTTCCTGTCATCATTACCCTAGCATTAAATATTACAATGACCCTGATGTACCCATCATTACAATATATACAATGTATCTGTATTACCACCCACCCACCTATACCCGGCATTAAATATACCAAGTTCATCCGTATATACCCAGATTACACAATATATACAATGTATCCTGTATGTACCCAGATTACAATAATAGACATCAATGTATCCCTGGTTTACTATTGTGGTGGTATACCCAGCAATAACATATATACAATTATCCTGTATTACCCAGCTATTACAATAATACAATGTATCCGTATGTACCACCCAGCATTACATGTATAACAATGTATCCTGTATGTACCCCAGCATTACATATCTAGCAATGTATCCTGATGTACCCAGCACTTCACATATATAACAGTTCCTGTATTTACCCAGCATTACACTATCGATACAATGTATCCTGTATGTACCCCAGCATTACAAATATATACAATGCACCTGTATGTCCCGCATTACAATTATACAATGTACTGTATATCCCGCATTACAATATATCACATGTATCCTGTATACATTATCCTGGTTACCAGCATTAACAAGCATATAATGTATCCTGTATGTACCCGCATTACAATATATCAATGTATCCTGTATATCCCCAGCATTACATATATACAATGTATCTGTATGTACCCAGCATTACAATCATATACAATCTATCATGTATTTGTACACCCCGCATTACATATATACAACGTATACTGTATTGTACCCAGACGTACAATATATCAAGTACCTGTAGTACCCAGCATTACAATAATAACAAGTATCCTGTATGTACCCAGCATTTCAATATACAATGTATCCTGTATGTACCCAGCATATACAATATATACAATGTATCCTGTATGCTACCCACATGCTTACAATATATACAATGTCCTGTATGTACCCAGCATTACACATATCAAGTATCCTGTTATATCCTCCTGCATTAATCAATACAATGTTCACTGTATGTACCAGCATTACAAATATACAATGTATCCTGTATTACCCACATTACAATATATACAATTACGCTCCTAATGTACCCAGCATTACAATATATACCATGTACTTATTTATCCCAGCATTACAATATATAAAATGAACCCGGTGTGCCAGCTTAAATATATACATCTCGTAATATCCCAGCATTACATATATACAATGTAATCCGTATTACCCAGCTTGACATTATACAATGTATCCTGTAAGTACCCAGCATTACATATTAACAAACGGTACCTGTTGTACCCAGCATATAAATATCTACAATGTATCTGTACTACCCAGCATTAACAATATACAATGTATCCTGATAATATACCCACGTATCAATTACATACAGTGCGTATATACCCAGCATTACAAAATAAAGTATCCTGTATGTACCCAGCTTACAACATATACAATGTTCCTGTATGTACCCAGAGCTTACAATATTCTATGCATCCTGTATATCCCAGCATACAATTAGCATTACCCTGTATATACCCAGCATTACAATATATACAAGTACCCGTATATACCCCAGCATTACAATATAATACAATGTATCTGTATATCCCCAGCATTACATATATACACATTATCCTGAAGTACCCCATTACAATATATACAATGTATCCTGTATGTCCCCAGCATTACAATATATATACAATGTATCCTGTATTACCCAGCATTACATAGATCAATGTAATCCTGTATACCCAGCACGCTGTGGGGGTCGGGAATTACACAAATACCATGACTGTCCGGGTATCCGCTCTTCGCTCTGCTCAGGATGCCGTCTGTCCTGTGTACAATATACAATGTACCTGTATACACCGCATTACATATATAACAAGGTATCCGCTATGTACCCACATTCAAATAAATACAAGTATCCTGTATATACCCCCATTACAATAATAATACAACGTATCCTGTATGTACCCAGCATTACATAATACCATATCCTGTATTACCCCAGCATTACAATATATACATGTATCATGTATGACCCAGCATTACAAATATATACAATGTATCCTGTATATACCCAGCATACAATTACAATGTAACCCGTACAGTACCCAGCATTACAATAATACAAGTATCTGTATGACTCCCAGCGTCATTACAATATATACAATTTCTTATACCCGAATTAAAATATCCAATGTATCCTGATGTACCCAGCATTACACTATATAACACTGGTACCTGTATTACCCAGCATTACAATAAAAACATGTACCATGTATTGTACACACATATATGCCTGTATACCGAATTCTCCAGCATTACATAAATACAAATGTATCCTTATGTCCTAGCCCCAGCATTACAATGGCTATACAATGTACCTGTATGTACCCATCATTACAATATATCAATGTGACTAATTACTCCAGCATTACTATAACAATGTTATCCTGTATTACCCAGCATTACAATCTATACAATGTATCCTGTATGTACCCAGCATTACAATATATACAATGACCCTGTATAGTACCCAGCATTACAATATAATCAATGTATCCCCTGTATGTACCCGCATTACAACAAAATACAATGTATCCTGTATGTCCCCAGCATTACATCAAATACAATGTTCCTGTATACACCCATCATTACAATATTAACACGTATCCTGTATTACCCACATTCAATAAATACAACGTATCCTGTATTACCCACCGCATTACAATAAATACACGTATACATGTATGTACCCAGCATTACAATAATACAATGTATCCTGTAGTACCCCCCAGCATTACAATATATACCATGTATCTGTATGTACCCAGCATTAACAATATAGCATGTATCCTGTATATAGCTACAAACCCGGCATTACAATTATACAATGTATCCTGTATGTATCCAGCAGTACAAATAATACAATGTATCCTGTATGTACCCAGCATTACAATATATACACTGTATCCGTATGTACCCACATTACAATATCTAAATGTATCTGAATGCCCAGCTACAATAATATCATGTATCTGTATACCCAGCATTACAATATATCAATGTATCCTGTGTTACCCAGCATTACAAATATATACAATGTAATTCTGTAAACGCCAGCATTACAATATCCATGTATCCTTTATATACCCAGCATTACAATATATACAATGTATCTGTATGTACCACCAAAAACCACATTACAATATATACAATGTACCCTGTTGTACCCAGCATTAAATATATCAATGTCTGTATATACCCAGCATTACATATATACAATTACCTTTATATACCCAGCATTACAATTATACAATGTATCCTGTAGATACCCATCATTACAATATATCCAATCTTACACTGTATGTACCCGAGTACATATAATACATTTATCTGTATGTACCTTACATTACAATATATACACTGGCATCCCTGTATTACCCAGCATTACAATATACAATGTATCCCTGTATAGTTACCCCGCATTTACAGTAATAAAGATTCCTGTATAACCCAGCATTACAATATTACAATGTATGTATATACCCCTACAATATAACATGTATCATGTATATACCAGCATTACAATTATATACAATGTATCCTGTATATTACCCAGCAATTACATATATACAATGTATCTGTATATACCCAGCTACAATATATCAATGTTCCTGTATTACCCCGCATTACAATAAATCAATGTATCCTGTAGTACCCAGAATTACAATATACAAGGTATCCGTATGTACCCAGCTTACAATATATACAACTGTACCGTATACATATACCCAGCATTACTATATACAAGTACCCTGTATGGTACCCATCATTACAAGTATTATTGACCAATGTATCCTGTTGTACCCAGCTTACAATATATACAAAGTATCCTGTATGTACCCCCCTGCATTACAATATACAATATCCTGTATTACCCACATTACATATCTAAAATGTAGTTGTATTCCCAGCATACAATAAATACCATGTACCTGTATGTACCCAGCATTACAACTATAACATGTATCCTGTATATGCCCAGCATTAACAATATTACAATGTATCCTGTATATACCCAGCATTACAATATATACCATGTCTCCTGTATGTCCCAGCATATTACAATATCTACAATGTATCTGTATATCCCCATTACATATACAATGTAATACTACCAGCATTACATATCCATGATATCCGTATACCCATGCATAAATATATAACAATGTATCCTGTATGTACCCAGCAACAAATTTACAATGGATTATGGTAATATCCCGCATTACATATATTACAATGTATCACATGTATGACCCAGCATTACAACATATACAATGTATCTGTAATAACCCAGCACAATAATACAGTTCCTTATAACCACATACATGAATGTATCCTCGTAGTTACCCAGTCATTACAATAAATACAACCGTATCCCTGTATATAACCCAGCATTACAATAAATACAATGTATCTGTATGTACCAGCCTTACCATATACACAATTATCCTGTATTGTACCGCATTACAATATACAATGTATCTGTATTGACCCAGCATATACGAAAAAAATATACAATGATCCGTGAATGTACCCCAGGTCATTACAATATATACTGGATACCCTGTATGTACCCAGCATTACCCACCCCAATTATACATGAGACGACATATCCATTCATAGTAATGATCCATACCAGCATTACAATATATCAATGGCCTGTATACTACTCGCATTACAAATATAAATGTTATCCTGTATATACCCATACAATAATATACAAAAATCTATTCCCTCAATTTACAGTTCTGTATGTACCCAGCATTACAATCGTCCTATGTACCCATTCAAATTGCAATGTATCTGATGTACACCAGCATTACAATATAACAAGACCCTGTAGACCACATACAATTATACAATGTATCCTGTAAGTACCCCCACCACATGATCAATATATACAAGAACGATTGACTGTATGTACCCAGCATTACAAATATATACACCATTATCCTGTAGACCATGTCTCCTTACTCCCAGCATACAATCTGAGCCTAACAGCTTACAATATACAATGTATCCGTATACCACACAGCATTCCAATTATACAACTGTTACCTGTCCAATGTACCAGCAATTACAATAAATCACAACGTATCCTGTATATACCCAGCATTACAATATATACATGTATCCTGATGTACCCAGCATTGACAATCTATACAATGTAATCCTGTAGTATACCAGCATTACAATATTACATGTATGTATGTCCCTATAGTACATATACAATGTATCCTGATATTGTACCCATGCATTACAAATATAACAAGTGTATCCTGTATCGTATCCAGATTAACTAAATACAATGGATCCTTGTATGTTACCCGCATTACACATATATAGCATTTCTGTTTCCCTATATTACAATAATACAATGTATGCGATATGTCCCCTATATTCAATATAGATCAATGTATCTGTATGTCCCACTGTGTACATAGATACTGTAGCAGTGATTGGGGTTACGCATGTTATCTATACAATGGGCCTAGTCTGGTGTCTTCTTCACCTTTTAATCTCTGCTGGTCCCGGTCCTTCCTGTTGCACCAACCGTCTTTGTCTCTGTCTCAAGCCCTGGATCGCATCCGCACCGCCGGCGTCAGCTTTCATGGTCCCACATCTGGGCTCCACCTTAGAGTCACAGACTAAAATATGTGAAGTACCGCCAAGTTCCGCCCAGGGAAGAGGGGGTAGCGCAGGGGCGGGGCACAGGGTGGATATAATCAATGCAGTCAAGGATCCGTACCAGGAAGCACAAATACCGGGGGATCCAGTACCAAGAGGCCAGCCCGCAGGGGATCCAGTAAACCAGGAAGCACAATACGGGGGATCCAGTAACCAAGAGTGCACAGCACCATGGGATCCAGTAACAGGAGGCACAGCGCATGGGATCAGTAACAGGAGGCACAGCGCCAGGGGATCCAGTAACAGGAGGCACAAGTCCAGGGGATCCAGTAACATGATGCACGTGCCAGGGTATCCAGTAACGGTGGCAACAGTGCCCAGGGTATTCCCGTACCAGGAGGCACAGCACCAGGGACCAGTAACAGTAGGCACGTACCGAGGGGATCCAGAACATGAGGCAACAGTACCGAGGGGATCCAGTAACAGGAGGCACAGACCAGGGGATCCAGTACGCGCACAGCGCCAGGATCCATTAACAGGAGGCCAGCGCCTGGGATCCCGTAAAGGGAGGCACGTGCCAGGGATTCCAGAACAGTTGGCACCGTACCAGGGGGATCAGTAACAGGAGGCCACAGTACCAGGGATCCGTAACATGAGGCCCAGTGCCAGGGGATCCAGGAACAGGTGTGCACAAGCACCAGGGGATCCAGGTACCAGGAAGCAACAGTACCAGGGCTCAGTAACAGGAAGGCACAGTGCCAGGTGATCCCAGTAACAGGAGGACAGCGCCAGGGGATCCGTAACAGGAGCACAGTACCAGGATCCAGTAACAGGAGCACAGTGCCAGGGGATCCAGTAACAGGTGGCACAGTGCCAGGGGATCCAGTAACAGAGGCACAGCAGCACCACCACCAGGGGCTCCAGTAACAGGAGGCACAGTAACCAGGGTTCCAGTACAGAGGCCAGTACCAGGGGATCCAGTACAGGAGGGCACAGTGCAGGGATATCCGTGAACAGAGGCACAGTACCAGGGGATCCCGTAACAGGAGGCACAGTACCAGGGGGATCCAGTACCAGGAGGCACAGTACCATGGGATCCAGTAACAGGAGGCATAGTGCCGGGGGATCCAGTAACCGGGCAACAGTGCCAGGGGAATCCAGTAAACAATATGCACAGTCCGCGGGGATCCAGTAACCGGAGGCACAGTGCCAGGGAACCAGTACCAGAGGCCAGTTGCCATGGGATCAAGTACGGAGGACAGTACCAGGGGATCCAGGTACAGGAGGCACAGTGCCAGGGGATTCCGTTAAAAGGAGGCCCAGTACCAGGGGATCCAGTACAGAGGCACGACCAGGGGAATCCAGTAAAGGAGGCACAGTACCAGGGGATCCAGTAACGGAGCCAGTACCAGGGATCAGTAACACGTATTCAAAAGGGTGGGGGATCGAGCTGCGTCCAATGTCCTTTTTAGCTCTGACCAGGGGATCCCGCTCGGATGTAAAGGAACCCCCCCCCCCAGCAGGGGGGTCTCCAGACATGGAAATCATTCGCTTTCACCCTCCTCCAGACCCACCCCCCCCATAGGAGTCAAGAGAAACCCTGTGACATAAAAATACTCATGGACCTGGTCTCTAAACTACAACATAGAATAATATAATCTATAATAATAATGAGAAGGCTTCACTGTACATATATCCTGTTGTGTACACTGTCCTATATCCCTGTGTGTACACTGTACATAATAACCCTGTGTTTACACTGTACATATCCCTGTGTGTACACGTTAAAATAACCATGTGTGTACACGTACATATATCATGTGTGTACAACTTACATATAACCCTGTGTGTACACTGTACATATAACCCTGTGTGTACACTGTACTATAACCCTGTTGTGTAATGGTACATATATATCCCTGTTGGTACACTGTACATATACCCTTGTGTACACTGTACATAATAAACCCTGTGTGTACACTGTACATATAACCCTGTGGTGTACACGGTACAATAACCCGGTTGTAAACTGTAACATCTAAACCCTGTGTACACTGTCCATATAACCCTGTGTTTACCCGTCCATTCAACCCTGTGTGTACACTGTACAGTTAACCCTGTGTTACACGTACATATAACCCTGTTTGTCAACTGTACGACAAAAAATATCCCTTGTGTACACTGTACATATTACCTGTGTGTACCTGTAATATAACCCTGTGTTTACAACTGTACAATCTAACCCCGGT
>JAACNH010000163.1:1109-44994 GCA_019447015.1 Hymenochirus boettgeri | reverse complement strand
TACCGAGGGGAATCCTACCAGAGGCACAGTTACAAAGGGGCTCGCAGTAACAGTAGGCATATATGCCTAGGGGATCCAGTAACATGAGGAACAGTGCCAGGGGAATCCAGTAAACAGGATGCACAGTACCAGGGGATTCCAGTGAACAGGAGGCAAAGTGCCCATGGGGAACCATAACAGGAGGCACAGTGACCAGGGGATCCCAGTAACATAGGAGGCACAGTACACGATCTTAAAAGCAGTGGAATCCAGTAACAGGAGGCCAGTGTCCAGAGGGGACTCCAGTAACACGGAGGTGCCAACCGTACCAAGACTGGGATCACCGTAACAGGAGGCACATTTACCAGGGGATCTCAGTAGCAGGAGGCACACAGTCCAGGGATCCAGTACACAGGAGAGCACTACCAGGGGATCCGTAACACTATTCCAGGGTGGCGGTGATCCGAAGGCTGACATCGTCCCAATGGTCCTTTTCAGTTTTAGCTCTGACGCAGCGGGTTACCCAGCTCAGATGTGAGGAACCCCTCCCCCCCTCCAGCATGTCTGGGGGTCTCAGAATGGAAATCTTTCGCTTTCACCCCTCCAACCCCCCCCCCCCATAGGAGTCAAAGAGCAGACCCTGTGACAAACAACTAACTCTCATGGGACCTGTTGTTTCTAAACTAAAATCAATAAGAATAATATATTATAATCAATATGAAAGTCTTCACTGTAACATATATCCCTGTGTGTACACGGTACTATATCCCTGTGTGTACACTTGTACATATGAACCCTCGATGTGTTACACTGTAAACATATAAAGTGGGCCGCTGGGGGTAATGTACACTGTCATATAACCCTGTGGGTACACTGTACATATAGCCCTTGTGTGTCCACTGTACATATAACCTGTGTGTACACTGTACATAATAACCCTGTGTGTACACTGTCATATACACCCTGTTGGGTAACACTGTACATCCATACCCGTGTGTACACTGTACTATAACCTGTGGTTGTACACTGTACATATAACACCCTGTGTGTACACTGTACATATAACCCCTGTGTTGTACACTGTACATATAACCCTGTGTGTCCACTGTCCATAAACCCTGTGTGTAACACTGTACATATACCCTGTGTGTACACTGTACATAAAACCCTGTGTGGTAACACTGTCATATTAACCCTGTGTGTCACAACTGTACATATAACCCTGTGTGTACACTGTACATATATCCTGTGTGGTCCATCTGATATCATAATATCCCTGTGTGTACACTCTGTACATATAACCCTGTGTGTACACTGTCCATATAACCCTTGTGTACATGTAGATATGAACCTTTGTGTACACTGTAGATATAAACCCCTGTGTTACCTGTACATATAGCCCTGGTGTGTAACTGTACATATAACCTGTGTGTACACTGTACATATAACCCTGTGTGTACACTGTACCTATTAACCCTGTAGGTGTACACTGTAACAATATAACGCTGTGTGTACACTGTACATATAACCCTTGTGTGTACACTTGTACATTATAACCCGTGTGGTACACTGTAACTATAACCCTGTGTGTACACTGTACAATAACCCTGTGTGTACACTGTACATATAACCAACCACTTGTGTACCTGTACATATAACGCTGTGTGTAACTGTACTATAACCCTTGTGTGTACACTGTACATATAACCCTGTGTGACACTGTACATATAACCCTGTGTGTAACATGTACATTTAACCTAAAGCGGAAAATTGATTTGGTGAACCTGAAAAAAAAAAAACAAAACCCTACCTTAACTGGAGTCAATAAGCCTGTCACGCTTTTCCTTTCACCCTCACTAGTTATATATATTATAACCCTGTGTGTACACTGTACAATATATCCCTGTGTGTACACTGTACATATAACCCTGTGTGCTACACTGTACATATACACCTGTGTGTACAACTGTACATATACACCTGTGGTACACTGTACTATATAACCCTGTGTGTACACTGTACATTTAACCCTTGTGTACCCGTAAGATATGACCTGTGTGTACACTGTAGATATAACCCTGTGTGTAAACTGTACATATATCCCTGTGTGTACACTGTACATATAACCCTGTGTGTACACTGACATATATCCCTGTGTGTACACTGTACATATAAACCCTGTGTGTACACTGTACATATATCCCTGTGTGTACACTGTACATATATACCCCTGTGTGTACACTGTACATATATCCCTGTGTGTACACTGTACATATAACCCTGTGGTGTACACTGTACATATAACCCTGTGGTACTACTGTAACATAAACCCTGTGTGTTACATGTAGATAAATCCACCTGTGTGTACACTGTACATATAACCCTGGTGTACACTGTAACATATACCCCTGGTGTACACTGTACATATATCACCTGTGTGTACACTGTACAATAACCCCTGTGTGTCATCACTGTACATCTAACCCTGTGTGTACACTGTACATATAACCCTGTTGTACCCTGTACATATACACCCTGTGTGTACCTGTACCTATAACCCTGTGTACACTGTAACCATATAACCCTGGCGTACACTGTACATATAACCCTGTGTGTACACTGTTACATATTAAACCCTGTGTACCCTAGTACATCTAACGCCTGTGTGTCACTGTACATATAACCCTGTGTGTACCCTGTACATATAACCCTGTGTGTACCCTGTATATACCCCTGTGTGTACCTTGTACTATAACCCTGTTTGTACACACCCTGTACAATATAACCCACCCTTTGTGTACCCTGTACACTATACCCTGTGTATCCTGTAAATAAACCCTGTGTGGCACCTTTACAATAAACCCTGTGTGCACACTGTACATAGAACCCTGTGTCGCTGTAACATATAACCGTGTGTCCTGTACATATAACCCTGTGTACACTGTACATATTCCCTGTGTGTACATGTAACATATAAACCCTGTGTGTACACTGTACATATAACCCTGTGACCACTGTACATATAACCCTGGTACAACTGTCATATAACCCTGTTTACACTGTCATATACCCTGGTACACTGTACCTAATGACCCTGTGCTAAACTGTAACATATGACCCTGTGCGTACACTGTACATATTGACCCTGGTGTACACTGTAACATCATGACCCTGTGTGTAATCTGTACATACGACCCTGTGTGTACAACACTGTACATATGGACCCTGTGTGTACACTGTACATGATGACCCTGTGTACACTTGTACACTTATGACCCTGTGTGCTACACTGTACATAAACCCCTGTCTGTGCCGGACACCTGTACATATGACCACTGTGCGTACACACTGTACACTATGACCCTGTACACTGTACATAATGACCCTGTGTTACACTGTACTATGACCCCTGTGTGTACACTGTACATATGACCCGCTGTGTGTACATCTGTACAATATGACCCTGTGTACACTGTGACATATAACCCTGTGTACAACTCTGTACATATACCCTGTGTGTACATACTGTACATATAACCCTGTGTACACTGTACATATAACCCTGTGTGTACACTGTACATATCACTGTGTGTACACTGTATATATTACCCTGTGTGTCACTGTAGATATACCCCTGTGGTACCTGTACATATAACCTGTGTGTCCACTGTTACATATAACCCTGTTTGTACACTGTACATATAACCCTGTTGTGTACACTGTACATATACCTGTGTACACTGTACATAATAACCCTGTGTGTAGCACTGTACATATAGACCCTTTGTGTACACTTTAGAATATAACGCCTGTGTGTACACTGTAGATATAAACCGTGTACACTGTACAATAACCCTGTGCGTACACTGTAGTATAACCCTTGAGTACACTTAGATATAAACCTGTGCGTACACTTTAGATATAACCCTGTGCGTTACACTGTCCCATCATAAAACCCCCCCTCCTGTGCGTAGCACTGTACTATAAACCCGGTGCGTACCGTAGATATAACCCTGTGCGGTATCGTCTATTACCCCTGTGCGTACACTGTACATATAACCCTGTGCGTACACTGTACATATAACCCTGTGCGTACCCTGTACCTATGACCCTTTGCGTACCTGTACATATGACCCTGTGCGTACACTGTACATATAACCCTGTGGCGTAACACTGTACGATATAACCCTTGCGTACTCTGTAGATATTACCCTGTGCGTACACTGTAGATATAACCCTGTGTGTACACTGTCTATTAACCCTGTGGTGTACATTGTAAATATAACCCTGTGTAACCTTGTAAGATATGAACCTGTGTGTACACTGTAGATATGAACCGTGTGTACCTGTAATATAACCCTGTGTGTACACTGTTTAATATAACCCGGTCGTACACTGTATCATAATAACCCTGTGTGTACACTGTACATATAACCCTGTGTGTAACCACTGTACATATAACCCTGTGTGTACCCTGTACATATAACCCTGGGTGTGCACTGTAACCTATAACCTGTGTGTACACTGTACATATAACCCTGTTAACCCTGTTTACATAGACTTAACCCTGTGTGGTACACCTGTAACATATACCCTGTTGTGTACCCTGTACATATAACCCTGTGTGTACCCTGTACATTAATACACCCCTGTGTGTACCCTGTACTATAACCCTGGTGTACACTGTACATATAACCTGTGTGTAACCCTGTACATATACCCTGTGTATCTGTACATATAACCCTGTGTGCACACTGTACATATAACTCTGTGTGCACACTGTACATATAACCCTGTGTACACGTACATATAACCCTGTTGTAACACTGTACATATAACCCTGTGTACAGACTGTACATATAACCTGTGTGTACACTGTACATATAACCCGTGTGTACACCTGTACATATAACCACTGTGTACACTGTAAACATATAACCCTGTGTACACTGTACACATATAACCCGGTGTACACTGTACATATAACCCTGTGTACCAACCCTGCCTACATATGACCCTGTGCGTAACGTACATATGACCCTGTGCGTACAACACTGTAACATATGACACCTGTGTACACTGTCATGATGACCCTGTGGTGTACACTGTACATATAACCCTGTGTGTACACTGTACAATAACCCTGTGTGTACACTGCACCCACATTACCCCTGTGTACACTGTACATATAACCCTGTGGTACACTGTACATATACCCCTGTGTGGTACACTGTACATATAACCCTGTGTGTACACTGTACATATAACCCTGTGTACCCTGTACAATATAACCCTGTGGTGTACACTGTACAATATAACCGCTGTGTGTACAGCTGTACATATAACCCTGTTGTACACTGTACAATATAACCCTGTTGTACACTGTACATATAACCGCTGTGTAACACCTGTACATATAACCCTGTGTGTACACTGTACATATAACCCTGTGGTGTACACTGTACATTATAACCACTGTGCTAAACACTCGTCATATAACCCTGTGTGTACCTGTACATATACCCTCGTGTGTACACAGCTGTACATAAACCCTGTGTTACACGTGTACATATTAACCGCGTGTATCACTGGTTACATCTAACCCTGTGGTGTACACTGTACATATACCCTGTCGTGGTACATCTGTATCATAAAACCCTGTGTGTAACCCTGTACCTAATATAACCCTGTGTAACACTGTACATATAACCCTGTGTCACACTGTATAACAATAACCCTGTGTACACTGTAACATTAACCTGTGTACACTGTACATATAACCCTGTGCGTACCCTGTCATATAACCCTAGTGCGTACACACTGTACATATAACCCTGTGCGTACATGTAACATAAACCCTGTGCGTACACATGTACAATGATAACCTGTTGGGCGTACACTGAACATAATAACCCTGTCTGTCACTGTACATATACCCTGTGCGTACACCTGTACATATATACCCTTGCGTACACTTGTACACTATAACCCTGTGCACGGTTTACACAACTGTACTATACCCGTGCGTACACTATAGAATATAACACCTGTTGCGTACACGGTACATATAAACCCTGTGTGTACAACTGTACATCTAACCCTGTGGTACCTGTCACCTATAACCCTGCTTAAACTGTAATAAAATCACACCTGTGTAACACTGTACATATAACCCTGGTGTACACTGTACATATACCCTGTGTGTACACTGTACATCTACCCCTGTGTGTACACTGTACATAACCCTGTGTACACTGTACATATAATCCTGTGGCGTACACTTGAACTATAAATACCCCTGTGCGTACACTGTACATATAACCCTGTCGTACACTGTAGCATATACCCTGTGCGACACCACGTACATATAACCCTGTGCGTACACTGTATCTAACCCTTGCGAGTACACTGTACATTAACCCTGCGCGTCACTGTCATATAACCCGTTTGGTACTGTAGCATATACCCTGCGCGTACACTGTACATATAACCCTGTGGTGTACTGTAACATATCCCTGTGTGTAACACTGTTCTATAACCCTGTGTACACTGTAACATATAACCCTGGGTGTGTACAAACATATACATATAACCCTGTGTCCACTGTAACATTAACCCTGTGCCTACACTGTACATTAACGCCTGTGTTTACTGTATCATATACCCGTGCGTAACACTGTACATATAACCCTGTTGTGTACTGTACATAAACCTGGGCGTACACTAGTCACCTATAACCTTGTGGTACACTGTTACATTATACACCCTGTGTGTACACTGTAACCTAGAACCCTCTGTGTACACTGTACAAACAACCCTGTGTTTAACTGGTACATATAACATCTGTGTATCACGCTTACATATAACCTGTGTACACTGTACATATAACCCTGTGTACCTGTACAATAACCAACCCTGGTCACTGTACATTTTTAACCCTGTGTCACTGTACAAGTAACCTTGTGGACACTGTACATATAACACCTGTGTACATTGTACATATAATCACCCTAGTTTGTACCACTGTACATATAACCCTGTGTGTCCACGGTTACATATAACCCTGTGTGACACCTGTACATATAACACGGTGGTGTACACTGACATATATACCCTGTGATACACTGTACATATAATCCCTGTGTACACTGTACATATAACCCTGTGTACACTGTACAATACCCTGTGTAACTGTACCTATAACACACTTTTGTACACTGTACAATAACCTGATGAGTACACTGTAACCTATAAACCCTGTGTGTACACTATGTAACAATAAACCCTGTGTGTGACACTGTACATATAACCCTGTGTGTAACTTTACATATAACCCTGTGTGTATCCTGTACATATAGCACCTTGTGTACACTTACACATATACACCCCTGTGTGTACACTGTACATATCACCCTGTGTGTACACTATATACATATATATCTGTGTGTACACGGTACATATAACCCTGTGGTGTACTGTACATATAACCCTGTGTGTACCACTGTAACATATTACCCTGTTTTTGTCCACTGTCAATATAACTCCTGTGTGTACATCCTGTACATATTTCCCTGTGTGTCCACTGTACCTATAACCCTGTGTGTACACTGTACATATAACCCCACTCGTGTGTACACTGTACATATATCCCTGTGTGTATCACTGTACATTAAACCCTGTGTGTACACTGTACATATAACACCTGTGTACCCTGTAAACATATATAACCTCTGTGTTACACTGTACATATAACCCTGTGTGTACACTGTGTACATATAAACCTGTGTGATCAACATTGTTGATATAACCCTGGTGTGTAACAACTCTAGATATAACCCTGTTTTGTGGGTTTGGGGGGGGGGGGTTACATTCTGTAGATATAAACCTAAACCCATTGTGTACACGTAAGATATACCCTGTGTTACATCTGTAGATATAACCCTGTGGTACATTGTAGATATAACCCTGTGTGTACATTGTAGATATAACCCCTGTGCGTAACACTGTGATATAACCCTGTGTGTACACTGTCATATAACCCCGGTGTTGTACACTGTACATATAACCCTGTGTACACTGTACATATAACCCGTGTACACTGGACAAATACCCCTGTGTACACTGTAACATATAACCCCCTGTGTACACTGTACAAATAACCCTGTGTGTACACTGTACATATAAACCTGTGTGTACAACACTGTACATATAACCCTGTGTGTACACTGTACAATTTAACCCTGTGTGTAACTGAACATATAACCCTGTTGTGACACTGTATCTCTATAACCCTGTGTGTACACCTTTACATATAACCCTGTGTACACTGTACATATACCCCTGTGTGTACACATGAATCATTAACCTGTGTTTCACTGTACACATATAGCCCTGTTGTACACTGTACTATAACCCGTGTACACTGTACATATAAACCTGTTGCGTACAACTGAACATATAACCCGTGCGTACACTGTACATATAACCCTGTGCGTTCACGGTACATAGTAACCCTAGTGGCGTACACTGTAACATTACAATAACCTTCTGTGCGTACACTGTATAGATGATAACCCTGGTGTGTACACTGTACATATAACCCTGTGTGTGTACCTGTATCTAACCCTGTGTGTACACTGTCCATATAACCCTGTGTGTACATTGTAGAAGATATAACCCTGTTTGTACCATTGTTAGATATATAATAACCCTGTGTGTACATTGTAGATATAATAACCTGTGTGTACATTGTAGTATAAACAACCCTGTGTACACATGTGTAACATATAACCTGTGTAACATTGTAGATATAACTCTGTGTGTACACTGTAGATTAACCCTGTGCGTAACTGTAGAATATACCCTGTGTGTACATTGTAGATATAAACCCTGTGTCTACACTGTAATATAACCCTGTGCTACACTGGAGATATAACCATTGTCTACATTGTAGATATACCCTGTGTGTACATTTTAGTATACACCCTGTGTGTACATTGTGAATATACCCTGTGTGTACATTGTAGTATAACCCTGTGTGTACATTGTAGATATAAAACCCTGGGTGCACATTTGCAGATTGTAACCCCTGTCACATTGTAGATATAACCTGCTGTGGCGTACACTGTAGATTATAACCCCTGTGCTTACCCTGTAGGATATAACTCTGTGCGTACATTGTAGATCTAACACCCTGTGTGTACACTGTAGATGTATACCCTGTGTGGCCACTGGATGATTTATACCCTGGTGTGTACCCTGTAGATATATAACACTGTGTGGTACAACTTTGATATCCCTGTTTGCCCTGGTATATACTACACCCTGTGTGTTCACTGAATATGTAACCCTATCTGTACACGTAGCTAACCTGTGTTTACACTGAAGATCTAACCCGATCTGTTACACTTGTAGATATAGCCGTGTGTACCCTTTATGCTATAATCCTGTGTGTACGTTAGATCACAACCTTGTGTGTACACTGCAGATATTGTACCCCGGTGAGGGTGTGCTGAAGATAACAAACCGATATAGCACTGGCATGTACACTTTCATATAATCCTGTGTGTGCACTTTAGCTATAACAGTGTTTACCTAAATATACACCATGTATTTGCTCTGTAGATATAACCCTTTGTGTACATTGTAGAGATAAACTGTGTGTACACTCTTAGACATATAAACCCCTTTGTGCACTGTAGATATAACCCTGGTGTGTACAACTGTGATATAAAACCCTCTGTGCACTGTAGATATTAACCCTGGTGTAACATTGTAAGATAGACCTTTGTAACACTGTAGATATAACCCTGTGTGCCCGTAGATATAACCCCTTTCACTGTAGACAGATCATACCCTGTTGTACACTGTAGCTATAATCCTTGTGTACACTGTAGATACAACCTTGGTGTACACTGCAGATGATGTACCCCGTGTGTGCTGTAGAATATATAAACCTGTATGTACACTGTCGATATAACCATGTGTGTGACACTGTAATATAACTGTGTGACTGTAGTATATAACTCGGTGTGCAGGAAGATATAACTCTGTGTCGCAATCAGAATAACCCTCGTGTGTACAACTGCAGAGACAACTGATATCGCACTGCATGTACACTTTAGATTTAAATAACCTGTGTGTAAACTGTAGATATAACACCGTGGTTACCCTAAAAATATACCAGTTTTGTGCTCTGAGATATAAACCCTACCCGCGTGTGCACTGATTATAACCCTGCGTGTACCCTGTATATATAACCTGTGCGTACCCTGTAGAAATTACCTGTGTGGACACTGGATTATAACCTTTGTTGTACACGCAGATATAATACTGTGTGGCACTGTAGACTATACCCCTCGTATTTACACTGTAGATTATAACCATGGTGTTTGTATACACTGTATATATAATTCTGTGTGCGTACCCTGCAGATATATTGCTGTGTGTACACATTAGAACATAATCCTTGTGTACCTGTAGATATAACACTGTCTACACGAGTATAATATACATCCTG
Source organism: Hymenochirus boettgeri (assembly GCA_019447015.1). Taxonomy (NCBI): domain Eukaryota; kingdom Metazoa; phylum Chordata; class Amphibia; order Anura; family Pipidae; genus Hymenochirus; species Hymenochirus boettgeri. Next base: position 34,496 of record JAACNH010000163.1, on the reverse strand, counting down.
TTTTGTACCACTGTATATATAACACGTCTACACGGTAATAATTACTCCTTCTTGTGTACCTGGATATTATAACCCTGTTGTGGTACACTGGAGATATAACCCTCCTTGTGTGTACACTGGAGATCTCACCCTTTGCAGTACACTGTAGATATAACCCAGTGTGTGTGGTGTGTGTTAAACTGTAGATTTAACCATGTATGGGTGTACTGCACTGTAGATATATCCCTTTGTGGTACAGTGTAAGATATAACCCTGTGTGTACACTCGTCATATGATCCTGCATGTACACTGTAGATATAACACTGTCTACACGGTAATATAATCCTGTGGTGTACACTTGGGAATATTATAACCGGTGTGTACAACTGCGACGATCTAACCTTTTGTGTACACTGGAGATATACCTTTTGAGTACACTGTAGATATAACCCAGTGCTGTGTTTTAACATGTAAGATTTAACCATGTATGGGTGTTATGCATGTAGATATAACCATGTGTCTACACGGTAAAGATATACTCCCTGTGCCCTGTGTGTACAATGTAATATAACTGTGTGTACACTGTAGAATAACCATGTGCGTACATTGTAATATAACCCTGTGCGTACACTGTTAGATATAACCCTGTGTGTCCAATGGTATATATAACCCTGTGTGTACACTGTAGATACAATCCTGCGTGTACACTGTAGATATATCCTCCTCCCTGCTTGTACACTGTTAGGATATCATCCTGTGTGTAACACTGTAGATATAATACCTGCGTGTAAACTGTAGATATATAATCCTGTTGTACACTGCAGAAATACCCTATGTGTACACTAAGAGATATAACCCCTGTGTGGTAACACTGCTCGATATAAAAACCCTGTATGTGTGTGTGTTTCACTGTAGTTTAAACCATTGATTGGGTGCATCACTGTAGTATAATCTGTGTGTACACTGCAGAAATAGATCCCCCTGTGTGTCACTAGATATTGATAACCCTGTTTGTACCACTAGAGATATAACCCTGTGTGTACCTGTCGACTATAACCCTGTATGTGTGTTGTGTTCACTGTAGATTTAACCATGTATGGGGGCATTACGTAGATTATACTCCTGTGTGTACATTTCAGACATAATCCTTGTGTACCAGTAGATTTGAATTATTTTGTACACTTACATGTTAATCTTTGTGTAACACTAGACATAATACTTTGCGTACACAGTAGATATAATCCTGTGTATCTTTAGACATAATCCTTTGTGTCCATATGTAGATAAAATCCGGTGTGTACACTGTAGAATATAAAACCGTACGCTACCCGTAGATACAACCTTTGTGTACATAGTAAGATAAAATCCTTGTGTACACTGTCTAGATATAACCCTTGTGTACACTGTACATATACCCTGTGGTGTACACTACTTAGATATAACCCTGTGTGGTCATTGGTATATATAACCCTGTGTGTACACTGTAGATATACCCTGTGTGTAACACTGTAGACGTGTATGCATAACCCTGTGGGTACACGTGATATCCTGTGGTACATGTAAATTATAACCCTCGTGTGTACACTGTAGATATAACCCTGTGTGAATGTCATATCCTGTTGGAGGCAATTGATATATAACCCTGTTGCTACACTGTAGATATGAACCCCTGTTGTGTACTCGGTCAATTATAACCCTGGTGCTGTAGGGAGCCTTGTAGCGCTACGTAGATAACCAGGGTTGCGTGGCTATCACTTGTAGATAGCCCTGTTCAACACTCATATAACCCTGTGTGTACAACTGAGGATCTAACCCGGAATTGGAGAAGCCGTGTGTGTAATAGTAGATATAACCCCCTGTGTGTACATTGTGAATGTAACCCGTGCTGTAACAGGTAGATATAAACCCTGGTGTACACGTAGATCTACTGTGTACCTGGAGTTCCCTGGTGAACTGAAAACCTGTGGGTTGTACACTGTCTGTTAAATGTGATAATGGGAAGATAACCCTGTGTGTACATTGTAGATATAATCCCTGGGGAAGTAGAGGTTAATGTGGGGTTTGTACATTGTAATTAACCCTGTGTGGGTGTACACTCGTAGATTAATCCTGTGGTACAGTGTGACATTTAACCCCTGTGTTACAATGTAGAAATTACACCGTTTAAGACTGGGCATTTGTGGGTTTCATGGTGAAGCAATGGTCCACTGGGATCCGCAGGCTTGCTTTTGCTTACTAAGAGCCTTTGGCTTAATTGAAGGGCCCCCAAAGCAGTATTATGCATGTTATGGTAATGTTAGCAGAATTATGGTAATGTTTATGGCAATATTTTGGCAGTGTTATGATATATCTTATGGCAGTGTTATGGTATTATTATATAGCAGTGTTATGGTCAATGTTATGGCGTGTTTGGTAATGTTAGGCAGTGTTATGATAATTTTATTGCATGTTTATGGTAATGTCTTATGGCATTATTGGTTGCAGTGTTTATGGTAGTATTTATGGTATCTGTTATGGCGATGTATGGTAATGTTATGGCAGTGTTAATCGTATGTTATGCAGTATGTGTGTGCAGTGTTATGTTAGTATTATAGCAGTGTTATGGTAATGTTTATGGCATGTTTATGGTAATGTGATGGCAGTGTGTTGGTAATGTTATGGCATGTTTGGTAATGTTATGGTATGGCAGTGGTTATGGTAATGTTTATGGCAGTGATTGTTGCATGTTATTGTAGTATTATGGTAGTTATGTCGCGTGTTATGGTATGTTATTGCGTTTTTTGGTAATGTCATGGCAGTGTTGCTGGTAATGTGTTATGGCAGTATTGTTGGCAGTGTTATGGTAGTATTATGGCAGTGTTATGGTATATTTAAATATACAGTGTATGGTAATGTTATGGCAGTGTTTATGGTAATGTTTGGCTGTTATGATAATGTTATTGCAAGTGTTATGGTACTGTTATGGCACGATGTTGCAGTGTTAATTGTAGTATTACATCGTATGTTATTGCAGTGTTATGGTAATGTTATGGCAGTTTTTTTGGTAACTGGTTATAGGCAGTGTTATGGTGAATGTTATGGCATTGTTATGATAATATGTTTATTGCATGTTATGTAATTCTATGGCAGTATGTTTGCAGTGTTTATGGTAGTTATTAGGTAATGTTATGGCATGTGAATGTTATGCGTATGGTAATGTTATGGCAGTTTGATGCGTATGTTATGGCCGTTTTTATGTCTCATGATTATCAGTTATGGCAGTTTGTTTCAGTGTTAATGGTAGTATTATGGTAATGTTCTGGATCAGTGTTATGTAATGTTATGGCGTGTTATGGTAATGTTATGCATGTTATGATAATGTTTATTGGCAAGTGTTATGGTCATGTTATGGCGATTGGGTTGCAGTGTTTTATGTAGTATTATGGTCCATGTTATGGCATTGTTATGGTAATTTATGGCAGTTTTTTGGTAATGTTTATGGCAGTGTTTAGGTAATGTTATGGCAGTTCTTGTTTGGCAGTGTTCTGGTAGTATTATGGTAATGTTGATGGCAGTGTGTTAATGTTATGGCAGTATTATTGTAAGTTTAGGCAGTATATATGGTAATGTTTGATGGCAGAGTTTTTTTTTTTATGGTAATGTTATGGCAGTGTTATGGTAATGTTATGGCAGTGTTATGGTAATGTTATGGTTATGGCAGTGTTATGGTAATGTTATGGCAGTGTTATGGTAATGTTATGGCAATGTTATGGTAATGGTATGGTTATTGTAGTGTTATGGTAATGTTATGGCAGTATTATGGTAATATTATGGTAGTATTATGGCAGTGTTATGGTAACAGTCATAATACTGCCATAACATTACCATAACACTTCCATTACATTTACAATGCTAATTAACTGCAACTAATTAGCCAGTACAATGGGAAGATACGCTCAAGAAGCACGACTTCCCATTGACAGCAATGAGATGCGGTAGTACCGCGGACCAGCAAGGGAAAGTTTTGGTAAGTTTTTACCCAGGGGTGACGTCTTAGTGGTTAATGTCCTCATCCTGGGTAATAATAATGGACATTAGGGGAATGAGGAAGGTAAGTATACATGTCCTTTAACTGCTGTTTGTGACCCAGGGGAAGGTGATGTAATGAAAGATATTACATGTGTGAAATGCACATACCCCACTCCACCCCTGTACACCGGTCTGAGCATGCTCACTGCAAAAATGTCAGAAGGAGCAGTGTGCTGGTCACGGTTATACTAAAGCAGGAATTTACCAAACCTTCTCAGCAATATAACTTTTCACAGGTCGCACCTAGAGATTAGATCCAGATCTCATTGAAAGCTAATTTGTAGGCCATTTAATGGATAATGGATGTTCTATGAAATAAACACATCAATTCATGTCCCTTGAGCACCCAGGGGACGGCCATCTCTGATACAAGGGAGGAGGAACGAAGGATCAGGAATGCAAGGCAGGTGGTAGCTGTAGGGGACTCCATTATAAGGAAGGTAGATAGGGTAATCTGCCGCCAAGACCCTACATGCCGAACAGTGTGTTGTCTGCCTGGTGCTAGGGTTCGACATGTGGTGGATCCTGTAGACAGATTATTGGGTGGGGCCGGGTGTGACCCGGCGGTCTTGGTTCACATTGGTGCCAATGACAAAGTTAGAGGTGGAGGTGAGGTCCTTAAACATGATTTCCGAGAACTAGGGGCCAAGATAAAAGCAAGGACCTCCAGGGTAGTGATTTCAGAAATACTACCGCAGCCACGTGCTAAGCCAGGGAGACAGCGGGAGCTTAGGAGCATTAATGCGTGGCTAAGAGAGTGGTGTAAGGAAGAAGGGTTTGGGTTTATTGAGAACTGGGCAGACTTTGCTGTCGGCTACAGGTTCTTTAGTAGGGATGGGTTGCACCTCACTGATGGTGGTGCAGCTGTTTTAGGGGAGAAGATGGCTAGAGGGTTGGAGGAGATTTTAAACTAGGTTTGGGGGGGGAGGGTATTAGCAGTCTCACTGGGATAGATTGTCCAGGAGGAAAGCAGGGTGTAGATAGGCCAGTGGAGGGTGGAAAGGGGGGTGGGGCTAGCATAGGGGATAGGGAGGAATGTGTATCAAAGTGTATGAATAAATTACAGGATCATAATCTAAAATGTATGTTTGCAAATGCGAGAAGCCTGGCTGACAAAATGGGTGAATTGGAAATGATGGCATTGAATGAAAAGTATGATGTAATAGGTATAGCAGAAACGTGGTTGAACAGTTCTCATGACTGGGCTGTAAATATAGAAGGATATGCCTTGTTTAGGAAGGACAGAGAAAAAAGGAAAGGGGGAGGAGTATGTGTTTATGTTAAAAAAGAATTGAAGCCAAATTTAAAAGAAGAGATAACTGGCGATATGGATGTTAAAGTGGAGGCAATATGGGTGGAATTAGGCAACATGAAAGGGGGTAATGTCATTGTTGGTGTCTGCTATAAGCCGCCAAATGTTAGCAGAGAGGAGGTGAGTCAACTTCATATGCAGTTGGCAAGGGCTGCAAGTTTGGGGAGTGTGCTCATTTTGGGGGACTTCAATTACCCTGACATTGATTGGTGGAGTGGAACTGCCATCACAGAAAAAGGCGATGAGTTCCCGAATTTGCTGCAGGATAATTTTCTCTCACAGGTGGTTGAGGTTCCTACTAGAAAAGGAGCTCTGTTGGATGTGGTAATATCTAACATTGTGGAGCGCATTATAGATATAAAGGTAACTGGAGGCTTAGGGAATAGTGACCATGAAATAGTGGCATTTGGACTTTCGCACTTTTCGAAAGGAAAAGTGCGCTGGGTTAACAAAGACATTTAATTTCCGGAAGGCAAATTTTCCCAGGTTAAAAGCAGCTCTTCAGAATGTCACCTGGGATAATGTATTATCAGGTAAAGGTACTGAACAGAAGTGGACTGTGTTCAAGGGGATTTTAAGCCAGTTCACATCTAAATTTAAACCCTTAGGAAATAAATGTAAAAAAAATAAATCCGCGCCCATGTGGCTGAATTCTGATGTAAAGAGGCAAATGGTAAGGAAGAAAAAGGCATTTAAAACCTTTAAGGCCGAAGGAACGGAAAGGGCCTTTAGGGAGTATAAAAACTGTAACAAGGAGTGTAAGAAAGCAATCAAACTAGCTAAAATTAATAATGAAGTTAGGATAGCTGAACAAAGGCATCACTAAGCCTAAACATTTTTTTAAGTATATTAATAGTAAGAAGATGAGGACTGAGAATGTGGCGCCATTAATTAAAGGGGAACTGTGGTCCAAAAAGGACTTTAGGTAAATTGATAGGAATTGCTCCCCTGGGAATTTTCGCTATTTATTTCCATTGTTTATTTTGCATAGTTTGAAGATATTTACATTTTTGTGTGTGATATGGCAGCAGCATCACCAGGTCCCCTGCACTTCCTGCTCTGAAACTGTCAATCTGTCTTGTGTCTCCTCCTCCCCTTTGCAGCCTCCCACTCATGGACCCCATGGTTCCTCCAGTTGCAGGCCCCCCATGGCCCATTATCTTACAGCCCCATGTGGCCCACCCACTAGCGGGTATCTAAGCCCCGCCCACCCATGGGTGTCTAAGCCCGCCCACCCGTGAGTGCCTAAGGCCCACCCACGCACAAGTATCTAAGCCCCACCCACTCACAAGTGTCTAAGCCCCGCCCACTCGCAAGTGTCTAAGCCACGCCCACTCGCAGGTACCGTGGGTTACTCAGACCCCCCTTACCTTCTCTGTCAGGACTTCACACAGCAGAGAGGAGGAGGGACTTCTGAGGGAGTCTGAGGCTGTGCTCGCCGGCGGCACTGTGCAGGAGAAGCCTTAGGAATGTCACATGTCAGCCTCCAACCCATTAACTTTCTGGTCAGATATTTTGTATATCTTGGGCTGTGGAGCACGTAGAGAGGTGGTTGATGGCTCGTTTTAAAGATATGAAACTGGCTTTTCATTTAAACTTAACTTGTTTGGAGACCACAGTTCCCCTTAAATGGGCATAAGTTAGTTACGGAAAATGGCGATAAAGCAAATGTCTTGAATAATTCCCCCCCCCTCTATATACACTAATGAAGATCCAAGTACAGATATCATAGTACCAATAATGGTATAAAAGATTTATGTGCACTTTAGTTAACCGAGGATATGGTACAGAAAGTACTAAATAAGGTTAATATTAATAAATCTCCTGGACCGGATAAAATACATCCTCGGGTACTTAAGGAGCTGAGTTCAGTTTTATCTAGGCCATTGTTTCTTATTTTTGCTGATTCCCTCATGTCCGGTGGTGTGCCTCTGGATTGGAAAAAGGCTGATGTTATTCCAATATTCAAAAAGGGTCATCGTTCACATCCGGGTAATTACAGGCCTGTAAGTTTAACTTCAGTGGTGGGGAAGATCCTGGAAAGTTTAATAAGGTAACATGTTCTAGAGTATGTTTCAAGGACTGACATTATAAGTAGTAACCAGCATGGATTTAGGAGGAATAGATCTTGTGAAACTAACTTGCTTGGCTTTTCTGAGGAAGTAAGTAGAAATTTAGACTCTGGTATAGCAGTAGATGTAGTTTACTTGGATTTTGCAAAGGCTTTTGATACAGTCCCCCATAGGCGACTAATGTATAAGCTAAGGTCTGTTGGTCTGGGGAGTCACATTTGTACATGGATAGAAAATTGGTTAATGAATAGGGTGCAGAGAGTAGTTGTAAATGGAGCTTCATCATTATGGACTAAAGTGCTAAGTGGGGTGCCACAGGGTTCTGTGTTGGGGACACTTCTATTTAATCTATTTATTAATGATTTGGAAGTGGGTATTGTCAGCAAGGTTTCTGTGTTTGCTGACGACACAAAACTTTGTCGACCATTAAAAACTTCAGAGGATGTGCAATCGTTACAGGGGGATCTAGATAGATTGTCACATTGGGCTGCTAAGTGGCAGATGAGATTCAATGTTGGTAAATGGAAGGTGATGCATTTTGGACTTAAAAATCCTTGTGCTGCTTATACTATAAATGTCTCTGTGTTAAGTGAATCCCTGTTGGAAAGGGATCTTGGAGTTTTGGTGGATAACAAACTTAAAGGTAGCAAGCAGTGCCAGGCGGCAACAGCCAGAGCCAGCATGGTATTGTCTTGTATAAAGAGAGGTATGGATTCAAGGGAGGAAAATGTAATTCTCTCTCTTTACAAAGCATGGGTAAGGCCTCATTTGGAATATGCAGTGCAATTTTGGAATCCTGTGTACAAAAAGGACATCTTTGAAATGGAAAGGGTTCAGAGATGGGCAACTAAATTAATAAGGGGATTGGGGGAGCTTGAATATGAAGAGAGACTGGATAAGTTACAATTATATACGCTGGAGAAAAGGCGCTTGCGTGGGGATATGATTACTGTGTATAAATACATTAACGGGCCATACAATAAACTATCTGGGGCATTGTTCACCAATAGAACATGTCAGAGGACACGAGGACATCCCTTAAGACTTGAAGAAAAAAGGTTTAGGATTCAAGTTGGGAAAGGGTTTTCACTGTGAGAACGGTAAAGCTATGGAACTGTCTTCCAGTGGACGTTGTTATGGCAGGTTCATTGGTCAGTTTAATAAAAAGCTGGATGCGTTTCTACAAACAAGGAATGTTACAAGTTACTGGTATTGATACATAAAGTAGAGTTGGGAAAGGGTTTGTCACTGTGAGAACGGTAAAGCTATGGAACTGTCTTCCAGTGGACGTTGTTATGGCAGGTTCATTGGTCAGTTTAATAAAAAGCTGGATGAGTTTCTACAAACAAGGAATGTTACAAGTTACTGGTATTGATACATAAAGTAGAGTTGGGAAAGGGTTTGTCACTGTGAGAACGGTAAAGCTATGGAACTGTCTTCCAGTGGACGTTGTTATGACAGGTTCATTGGTCAGTTTAATAAAAAGCTGGATGAGTTTCTACAAACAAGGAATGTTACAAGTTACTGGGATTGATACATAAAGTAGAGTTGATCCAGGGAAATTTCCCATTGCCACTTGGAGTCAGGAAGGAATTTTTTCCCCCTTCATAAATTTGGTGGGTTTTTTTTGCCTTTCTCTGGATAAACAGTTAGGCAGGAAATGAGGATATTGCTAGATGGGTTGGACTGGATGGACGTATGTCTTTATTCAACCTCCAATACTATGTTACTATGTAACTGTTATACAGACATTATGGGTAGGGTATAAAGGTTGGACTAGACGGACGTATGTCTTTATACAACCTCCAATACTATGTTACTATGTAACTTTATAATACAGACATTATGGGTAGGGTTTATAAGGTTGGACTAGACGGACTTTGTCTTTAGTACACCTCCAATATGATGTTTACTTAGTGAACTGTCTAGACAACCTTATGGGTAGGGTATAAAGGTTGGACTAGATAACGGACGTATTCCTTTTATACAACCTCCGATACTATTTATAATGTAACTGTATAAGCACGACATTACGGGTAGGGCTATAAAGGTTGGACTAGTATGGACGTATGTCTTTATACAACCTCCAATCTATGTTCACTATGTAACTGTTTTATACAGATATTACGGGTAGGGGGTAAAGGTTTGGACTAGATGGACGTTGTCTTACTATACAAACCTCCAATACTATGTTACTATGTAACTGGTGTACAGATTACATTCGGGTAGGGGTATAAAGGTTGGCTAGATGGACGTATGTCCCTTTATACAACCTCCAATACTATGTTACTATGTAACTGTTTATACAGACATTACTGGGTAGGGTATAAAGGTGGACTAGATGGCGATAAATGTCTTTATACACCTCCAATTACTATGTTAACTATGGTTAAAAACTGTTAAACAGACATTATGGTGTAGGGTTAAAGGTTGTAGAGCTAGTCACCTTTACACCCCAATACTAGTTATTACTGTACAGACTATGTGGTTAATGACTGTTACTATCTTTCAACCTCAAATACTATAAACTTTAACCTATGTGTTGCGATACATTGGGATTTTGTGAGTCTCTATACCTTATATTAGTTGTAGTTATAATGCATTGTAACCATATAACGGTTTCTGAATGCAGTCGCCCATATGGATTGCAAGCAGCTCCAAGCTCTACTCTGATACTTTTGTGTCAGTTAAGGAATGTGTGACCTCTAGTGGCAGAATGGCAAACACAACAGAACCGTTAGAGTGGTTTTAATCTTTGTATTCTAATACCACAATACTTCTGCTAAACCGAACCTAGTTAGTATGGCATTTTCTTCCCTCCATAGTAACTCTACCTGGATACAGTACCTCACCTGGTACTGGGGACCAAGAGATAGACGATGGGAAAGTGTCAGCTGTAGGGAACCTTTCCACCTTTCTAGATCAGTAGATGGTTAGTTTAATTTCATATCTGCCAACCCCTTCATTGCTTATAATAACAATTACTATTATTTAAAGGCAGTCTCTTCCCAAATCATGTATTAACGAGGATCCACTGATATGACCCTTTCCTTTAATCCCATTGTAAGGGGAGATCTTCGTTCTTATTGGTCATCGAATTGACAGAATTGGGCTTTAAAATAAACCAATTACAGCCCAGGAAACCTCATATCGCCATTTTTGCTTTTAAACCGCATTCCCCTATATGGCGCAGTAAAAACACTCGATCATGTTATATAAGCAGCGAAAAACGGTTTTTGTAGGGCATTAATTTCAGCCTTGAACAAGCATTAAAGTCCTGAGGTGGTACCAATGCTTTATTGGGTTTATGATGTATCCTGGAAATAGGTGTGATTACTGGCTATCTCCCCGGCGGGCTCACACCCCATTCCACACGGAAAACAGCAAACAGGACCACACCATCACCGATAAAGGGCCAATCTTCTCCGTAGCAACAGCATCCGTCTTTTCCAGGAACGTGTGTACGTCCATAACGACAGTTTTCCGATGCAAAGGAACCTTGTTGGCAGCGATCGTTAGGTGTATGGCAGTCACAAGCGATCACCCTATACTTTTAATCATGGGCAGGGGTGAGCTCAGTCAAGGTTTTGTGACTGGCGCCTGGCACTCCCTTCAACCCCCCCCTGGCACACACATTACACTGCTATATGCTGCTTCAAATCAAGTCTGGGGCCACTTGCGCTTACTCTGTCTTTCAGTATCTGTATTGCGTGCGCCCATATCAAAGGCCCGGCCCTGTCCACCACCCACTTTTAAAGTCCACTTCTATTTACAGTTTATCATTATTTGCATTACACGTCCTCACCGTATGAATATGATCCCCTGTACTATATTACAATTCACCAAGGAGTTCAGTGCCCAATATAAGATATGAAGTACAGTGTATATCATATAGTATATAGTATTATATTGTAAACATTACTTTAATTAATATGTTACAGGTATAAACCTCATTAATAGTATAAAACAATATTACCCCATATAATCCTTGTTCCTTTGTCCCTGTATACATAGTTACTGTGTGTAAGGTCATGGTCAGTACTGTGGACGTAGATGTTATAAAGGGTTTAATTGATATGTTACAGGTATAACCCTCATTATAGTATAATAACAATATTACCATATAATCCTTGTTCTTTCTGTCCCTGTATACATAGTTACTGTGGTGTAAGGTCAGTGGTCAGTACTGTGTGACAGTAGATGTAATAAAAGGGTTATTGATATGTTACAGGTATAACCCTCATTATAGTATAAACAATATCACCACCATATAAATCCTTGTTCCTTTCTGTCCCTGTATACATAGTTACTGTGTGTAAGGTCAGTGTGTCCAGTAGCTGTGGACGTAGATGTAATAAAGGGTTAATTAGATTGTACAGGTATAGACCCTCATTATAGTATATTAACAATATTCCAGTAAATACATCGCTTGTTCCTTTCTGCCCTGTATACATAGTTTACTGTGTGTAAGGTCATGGTCAGTTAACTGTGGACAGTAGATGTAATAAAGAGGTTTCAATAATAATGTACAGGTATACCCTCATTATAGTGATAAACAATCATACCAATATAAATCCTTGTTCCTTTCTGTCCCTGTATACATATTTACTGTGTGTAGGTCAGTGGTATGCGATACTGTTGACCAGTAGATGTTAATAAAGGGGTTAATTGATAGTTACTAGGTATAATCCTCATTATAGTTATAACCAATATAACCATATAATCCTGTTCCTTTCTGTCCCTGTAATCATAGTTACTGTGTGTAAGGTCCGTGGTCAGTACTGTGGACAGTAGGATTGTAATAAAGGGGTTAATTGATATTTTACCGGTAATAATCCCTCATTATAGTATAAACATATTTACCATATCAATCCTTGTTTCCTTCTGTCCCTGTATACATAGTTCCTTCTGTGTGTAATGGTCAGTGGTCATACATGGACATTAGATGTAATAAGGGGGTTAATTTGAATGTTCAAGTATAATCCTCTTATAGTTAAACAATTAACCAGTATAAATCCTGTCTCCTTTCTGTCCGCTGTATACATAGTTTTACGTGTGTAGGATTCAGTGGTCAGGTACGTGTGACGGTAGATGTAATAAGGTGTAATTGATATGTTTGCAGGTTATAACCCTCATTATAGTATAAACAATATTTACCATTATAATCCTTGTTCTTCTGTCCTGTATACCAGTACTTACTGTTGTGTAAGGTCGTGGTCGACTGGTGGTGGACGGTATGTGTTAATAAAGGGTTAATTGATATGTGTACAGGTACTAACCCTATTATTAGTAACACCATTTACCAGTATAAATCCTTGTTCCCTTTCTGTCCCGGTATACATAGTTTACTGTTGTAAGGGTCAGTGGGTCAGTAATGGGGACAGAATTCGAGCTATGTTTAAATGAAAGCGTTAATTGATTGTGCCAGTATAACGACCTCTATATATATTTAACAATATTTACCATATCAATTCCTTGTTCCTTTTCTGTCCCTGTTACTAAGTTACTGTGTGTACAGGTCATTGGTCAGTACTGCGTGCAGTAGATATATAAAGGTCTTAATGACTAATGTACAAGTATAACCCTCATTTATAGTATAAACAAATTACCTAATAACATATAAATCCTTGTTCCTTTTGCTGTCCCCTGTATACATAGTTACTGTGTGTCAGTCAGTGGTCCTCAGTACTGTGGACAGTAGGTGTAATAAAGGGTTAATTGATATTTGTAGCAGTATAACCCTCATTATATTATAAAATATTACCATTAATCCTTGTTCCGTTTCCTGATTCCCTGTACATAGTTACTGTGTGGTAAGGTCAGTGGTAGTACTATGGACGAGTAATGTAAATAAAAGGGTTAATTGATCTGTTATCAAGGTAATAACCCCTTCCCCCCCATTATATTACAAAATATTACCATAGATAATCCTTGTTCCTTTCCTGTCCCTGTATCATAGTTTACTGGGTGTAATGTCGTAGTCGTACTGTGACAGTAGGTGTAATAAGGGTTATAATGATTGTTACCAGGGTATAACCCTCCAAAATTATAAGTATCAAACATAATTGACCATATCAATCCTGTTTCCTTTTCTGTCGCTGTATACATAGTTTACTCGTGTGTAGGTCAGTGGGTCAGTACTGTGGACAGTAGATGTAATAAAGGTTAATTGATAGGTTTAACAGTGTATAACCCTCATTATAGTAAAACATATTACCATATAACTCCCTTGTTCCTTTCTGTCCCTTATACCTAGTTTACTGTGGTAACGGTCATTGGGTCAGTTAACTGCGGACAGTAGATATAAAAGGGTTAATTGATATGTTCAGGTTAAACGCCTATGTAACATATTAAAAACACCAAATTACCGATATAAATCCTTGTTCCTTTCTGTCCTGTATACATAGTTCTAGTGTGTAAGGTCAGTGGTCAGTATGTGGACAGTATGTAATAAGGGGTTTAATTGAATATGTTACATGTATAACCCTCATTAATAGTAAAAAAACAACCAATATTTACCTTATAATCCTGTTCATTTCTGTCCCTGTATACATGTTTACCTGTGTGTAAGGCGGTCAGTGGTCAGTACTCGGTGGACAGTCAGATATATAAGGTTAATGATATGTTCCGGTATAATCCCTCATTATAGTATAAACAATATACCCATATAAATCCTGTGTTCCTTTCTGTCCCTGGTATACATAGTTACGTGTTGTACAGGTCAGTGGTCAATACTGTGGACAGTAGGTGTAATAAGGGTTAATTGATATGTTACAGTAAAAACCATCATTCATAGTAATAACAAATATTATCCTATAAATCCTTGTCTTTCTGTCCTTTATACGATGATTCCTGTGTGTTAAGGTCAGTGGTCAGTACTGCGGGACGTAATATATAAGGGTTAATTGATATGTTACCGGTATAAACCATCATTATATATGATAACCATATTACATATAAATCTTTGTTCCTTTCTGTTCCCCCTGGTCTTACATAGTTACTGTGTGTAAGGTCAGTGTTCATACTGTGGAGCAGTAAGATGTAAATAAGGGGTTAATTGATATGTTACTAGTATAAACCATCATATAGTATAAATACATATTACCCATATAAATCCTGTTCCTTTCTGTCCCTGTATACATAGTTACTGTGTGTAGTCAAGTGTCATTACTCTAGCGGACAGTAGGATAGTAAAAATTAATTGATATGTTATCAGGTTAATACCATCATTATAGTATAAAACAATATCCACGCATATAAATCCTTGTTCCTTTCTGTCCCCTGTATACATAGTTACTGTTGTAAGCTCGTGGTCAGTTACTTGGACAGTAGATGTAATAAGGGTAATTGATCATGTTACAGGTTAACCATCATTATAGTATATAACAATATTACCATAAATCCTTGTTCCTTTCTGTCCCTGTATCCAAGTTTACTACGTGCTGTAAGGTCAGTGGTCATTAATGCGGACAGTAGATATAATAAATGTTAATTGACTATGTTACAGGTATACCATCATTATAGTAAAACATATTACTATAATAAATCCTTGTTCCTCTTTTCTTCCCGTATACATATTACGTGTTGTAAGGTCAGTGGTTCAGTACTGTGAACAGTAGGTTGTTAATAAAGGGTTAATTTTGAATAATGTTTTTACAGGTATACCCGTCATTATATTATAAACAATATTATCCATATAAACTCTTGTTTCCTTTCTGTTCTTCCTGTATAACATAGTAGTACTTGTGTGTAAGTCAGTGGTCAGTACTGACTAACTTCTCGGACAGTAGGTGTAATAAGGGTTAATTGCATATGTTTACAGGGTAGTAAACCCTCACTTAAGTATAAACAATATTACCATTAAATCCTTGGTTCCTTTCTGTCCCCTTTATACATAGTTACTGTGTGTCCGAGTCCAGTGGTCATATTGTGGACAGTAGATGAATAAAGGGTTAATTGATATGGTTACAGGTATAACCCTCATTATAGATAAACAAATAATACCATATAACATCCTTGTTCCTTTCTGTCCCCTGTATACATAGTTACCGTGTGTCAGGTCAGTGGTCAGTACGTGACAGTAATTTATAAAGGGTTTTAATTGATACTGTTACAGTGTATAACCCCATCATTAAGTAAAACAATTTACCTACTAAAATCCTTGTTCTTTCTGTCCCTGTATACATAGTTACTGTGTGTAAGGTCATTGGTCCAGTACTGTGGACAGTAGACATGTCATAAAGGGGTAATTGATATGTTACAGGTATACCCTCATTATAAGTATAAACAATTTACCATATAAATCCCTTGTTCCTATTCTGTCCCTGTAAAACATAGTTTACTGTGTTTGTAAAGGTCATTGGTCAGTTACTGTGGACAGGGTAGAAATATATAAAGGGTTATTGATATGGTTTACAGGTATAACCCTCATATAGGTAAATAACAATATTACCTAATAAATCCCGTCTCCTTTGCTGTCCCTGTCTACATATTTACTGTGGGTAAGGTCAGGTGTTCCAGTACTCATGGACATATAATGAATAAAGGGTTAATTGATATGTACAGGTATAAAACCCTTATTATAGGTAAACACAATATTACCCAATAAATCCTTGTTCATTTCTTCGTCCCTGTATACATAGTTACGTGGTGTAGGTCAGTGGTCAGTATACTGGCGGACAGTATGATGTACTAATAAGGTTTAATTGGATATGTTACCGGTTAATAAAACCCTCATATAGTATAAACAGTATTAACCATATAATCCGAACTTGTTCCTTCTGTCGTCCATGTTACATGTTTACTGTGGTAAGGTCAGTGGTCAGATTGTGGACAGTAGAATGTAATCACGAGACGGTTAAGTTTGGGCACTATGTCATTGTTTACAGGTAAACCGGACCATCATATATTATAAACATAGATTACCATATAATGCCTTGTTTCCTGTCTGTCCCTCCTGTATCATAGTTTACTGTGTGTAAGTTCAATGGTCTAATTCTGCCGATGGGACAGTAGGTGGTAATAAAGGGTATACATTGATTGTGATAACGGTAATAACCCATTATAGTATAAAGCAATATTTACCATATAGAATCCTTGGGTTCCCTTTCTGTCCCTTATCCACATGGGTTAGTTCTGGTGTTAAGGTCAGTGGTCCAGTACTGTGGACAGTAGATGTATAAACGGGTTAATTGATATGTTCCAACAGGTATAACCCCATTCTAGTACTAAACAATATTACCATTATACATCCTTGTTTCCTTTCCTGTCCCCTGTATACATAGTTTACTGTGTGTAAGTCAGTGGTCATTACTCGGCGGACAGTAAAGATGTAATAAGGGTTAATTGATATGTTTACAGTCTTATAACCTCCATTATCGTATAACAATATTACCATATAAAATCCTTGTTCCTTTCTTTTCGTCCCTGGTATACATAGTTCGTACTGTGGTGTAAGGGTCAGTGGCAGTAACGTGGACGTAGATGTAATAAGGGTTTAATTGATATGTTACAGAGTAGTAACCCTCATTATAATTAAACAATATTACAATAGCATCCTTGTTCCTTTCTGGTCCCTGTAGACATAGTTACCTGTGTGTAAGGTCAGTGGTCAGTAACTGTGGACAGTAGGTGTAATAAAGTGGTTTAATTGATTTGTTCAGTATAACCCTCATTAATATATAAACAATATACCATATAATCCTTGTGTCTTTTTTTCCTGTTCTGTCCTGTATACATAGTTACTCAGGTGTGTCATGGTCAGTGGTCATACTCGCGGACAGTAGATGTAATAAAGGGTTCATTGATGTTACAGGTATAACCCTCAATTATAGTATAACACATATCACACATATAAATTCCTCTTGTTCCTTTTCTGTCCCTGTAATACATAGTTAACTTGTGTGTAGGTCAGTGGGTCAGTTACTGTGGACTTAGGTGTAAAGGGGTTAATTGATATTGTTACAGGTATAGAGCCCGATTATAGTAAAACATATTACTTATAAATCCTTGTTCCTTTCTTCCCGTATACATAGTTACTGTGGTGTAAGGTCAGTGGTCAGTACTGTGGACAGTAGATGTAATAAAGGGTTAATGACATGTTACAGTATAACCCTCATTATAGTTATAACATATTACCTAAAATCCTGTTCCTTTCTGTCCCTGTATACATAGTTACTGTGTGTAAGGTCCTTTCAGTACTGGTGGACAGTAGATGTAATAAAGGGTTAATTGATATGTTACAGGTATAACCCTCATTATAGTATAAACAATATTACCATATAAATCCTTGTTCCTTTCTGTCCCTGTATACATAGTTACTGTGTGTAAGGTCAGTGGTCAGTACTGTGGACAGTAGGTGTAATAAAGGGTTAATTGACAGGTATTTATCATATTAATGACATGACAGATTGAGAGATTTAATATTAGTTTAATAAATATTCCAGACTCAGTTAAAATATTTCCCTACAAAAATCTGCCAGTGAAAGTGTCAGTGACTGGGCACAGACTGGGGGCCACTGACATTGTATCTACACTACCACTCCCACCTGGCAGGGAATGGGTTAAAGGTAACTGGAATTTGTCTTCCTCATTTCATGATTTCCTTAGTAAAAAAAGAACAGAGCTTGTCTGAGCCATAAATATAGGAAAGGGTTAATCTGCCACCATATTTGCGGGAACCAAACCAGAGCTTGACACTAGCAATCCACATTGTCCTCATCGTCATTCTCTCCCCAGTCAGAGGGGGCGTCGGTGCCAAAAAAACGGTCCCCAAAATTACCTGTGAAGACAATAAAGGACTGTTAGAAGACCATGAGGTCCATCTGTCAGGGATAGAGAATTCAGAGCGTGGACCATGAGGTCCATCTTTCAGGGATAGAGAATTCAGAGCGTGGACCATGAGGTCCATCTGTCAGGGCTAGAGAATTCAGAGCGTGGACCATGAGGTCCATCTGTCAGGGCTATAGAATTCAGAGCGTGGACCAGGAGGTCCATCTGTCAGGGATAGAGAATTCAGAGCGTGGACCATGAGGTCCATCTGTCAGGGATAGAGAATTTAGAGCGTGGACCATGAGGTCCATCTGTCAGGGATAGAGAATTCAGAGCGTGGACCATGAGGTCCATCCGTCAGGGATAGAGAATTCAGAGCGTGGACCATGAGGTCCACCTGTCAGGGATAGAGAATTCAGAGCGTGGACCATGAGGTCCATCTGTCAGGGATAGAGAATTCAGAGCGTGGACCATGAGGTCCACCTGTCAGGGACAGAGAATTCAGAGCGTGGACCATGAGGTCCACCTGTCAGGGACAGAGAATTCAGGGCGTGGACCATGAGGCCCATCTGTCAGGGCTATAGAATTCAGGGCGTGGACCATGAGGCCCATCTGCCAAGAAATACTCACCGATACCCGGGATTATGTGAAACTCCTGATTGACTCGTTTGTCTACAGCGGTGGTGATGATTCTGACACGGGGGAAGGCATATGCCACTGAGTGCACCCCCATCTCCGCCATTAACAGAGAAAGCAGAAAGATCTTTTCTTCCTGTACATCGTGATCCTGTGGGCAGATGGGACAAGAAGAAGTAAATAAGAGATTTTTAAAAGCACGAGAACCACCTTCATACCCTTGGTAAACGTGTGTACATAGAAGGTAAGCAATAGATCTAGTATATAACAGTGTAACCAATATTGTACAAACAATAGGCCACACAATATGAAAGTAGAGTTACTTATCGGGTCCTTATGGTACAGGGGAGAGAGGGTAGAAGGGATCTATATTGCCCTCCAGCTTGGACGTGTTTCACGCAAGGCTTTCTCCGCAAGATGGAGACTTCCTGTATGATATTTCCTAAAGTTTACACTACAGGAAGTACAGGAAACGTGTCCTTAAGATTCAACTCGAGAAGCCCAGTATATCTAAGATTCATTCATCCAGGTCACGGTATATCTAAGATTCATTTATCCAGGTCATGGTATATCTGTAATATTCATCCATCCAGGTCATGGTATATCTGTAATATTCATCCATCCAGGTCACGGTATATGCTGCTATATTAATTCCATCCGGTCACGTATTTATCTGTAAATCATCCAGCCAGGTTATGGTAGATCTGTAATATTCATCCCATCCAGGTCAACGGTATATCTTGTAAATATTCATCCATCGAGCGGTCACGGTATATCTGTTAAAGATTAATCCCCATTCCAGGTGTCACGTATATATGTAAATATTCATCCCAGGGTCTCACCACGGTTATCTGTAATATTCATCACCATCCGGTCCAAACGGCTATAATCTGTAAATATTCATCCATCCAGGTCACTGGATATCTGTAATATTTCATTCACCAGGTCATGGTAATCGTAATTCATCCATCCAGGTCCCGGTTAATCTGTAATGATTCATGTCATCACAGGTCACGGGTATATCTGTAATATTCATCATCCAGGTCACGGTTTAATCTGTAATATTCATTACAGGTCAGGTTAGCTGTAATATCATCATCCAGGTCTCACGGTTATATCTGTAATATTCATCCCATCCAGGTCACGGTCGTATACTGTAATATTCATCATCCAGGTCACGGTATCATCGTAATATCACCATCCAGGTCACGGTACTATCTGTAATATTCATTCATCCATGCACGGTATATCTGTAAATTCATCCATCCAGGTCAGGTTATATCTTAATATTCATTCATCCAGGTCATGGTAATATCGTAAGATTCATTCCAGTCCAGCTGTCAAGGCTTATATCTGTAATATTCATCAATCAGGTCACGTATATCTGTAATATTCATTCTTCCAGGTCAGGTATATCTGTAATATGTCATCTTCCATTCAGGTCATGGTATATCTGTAATATCATTCATACCCAGGTCTAAGCATATCGTAATATTCATCCATCCAGGTCACTGGATTATAGCTGGTTAATTAGTCATTCATCCCGGTATGATATCTGTAATACAACATCCAGGTCATGGATATCTGTAATATTCATCATCCAGGTCATGGTATATCTGTAAATTCATTCATCCAGGTCACGGTATATTGAATTTCATCCATCCAGTCACGGATATCTGTAATATTATCCAGTCCTAGATCACGGATGTAATCTGTAATATTCATCCATCCAGGTCATGGTATACTTAGATTCCCATCAGGTCACGTTATCGTAATATTCATCACATCCCAGATCACGGTATATCGATATTCATCCAGTCCAGGTAAACGGGATATCAATATTCTCCATGTCCATGCCGTCACGGTATATCTGTAATATTCATTCATCCAGGTCACGGTATATCTGTAAATTCATTCATCCAGTCGGTATATCTGTTAAGATCATCCATTCCAGATCACGGATATCTGTAATATTCATCCATCCAGGGTCCACGGTTATATCTGTAATATTCTATCCATCCAGTGTCCGGTATATCTGTAATATCATCCATCCAGGTCACGGTATATCTGAATATCATCATCAGGTACGTATATGTAATATTCATATCCAGGTCCCGGTATATCTGTATATTATCATCCAGTCACGGTTATATCTGTAATTCATCTCATCCAGGTCACGGTATATCTGTTAATTTCATTCATCCAGGTCACGGCAGCACATCTGTGAATATTCATTCATCAGGGTAACTGTTATAGCTGTAAATTCATCCATCACGATAATCTGTATCTCATCACAGGTTCAGTATGCTGATAATTATTAATATCCATCCAGGTCAGGTATATCTGTAATATTCATTCATCCAGGTCACGGTATATCTGTAATATTCATCCCATCCAGGTCACGGTTATATCTGTAATATTTCATTCCATCCAGGTCACGTTGACTATCGGTAATATTCATTCATCCAGGTCACGGGATATCTGTAAGATTTCATTAATTCGGGTCATGGGTTCCTATTTATCCACGGTATATCTGTAATATTTCATCCATCCAGGTCACGGTATATCGGTCAATATCATCTTTCCAGGTCTTGGTATCTGTAATATTCATCCATCCAGGTCACGGATAATACGAATATTCATTTATCCAGGTCATGGTATACTGTAATATTCATTTCCAGGTCAGGGATATCTGTAATATATTATCAAGGTTTCATCGGTATCCCCAGGTCATGGTAATTTGTAATTCATTTATCAGGTCATGGTATACTGTAATATTCATCATCCAGGTCATGGTATAAGTAATATTCATTATCCATGGTCACGGTATATCTGTAATATTCATTATCCGGTCATGGTATATCTGTAATATGTCATATCCAGGTCATGGTATCTGTAATATTCATACCAGGTCACGGTATACTGTAATATTCATTCATCAGGTTCACGTAACCTGTAATATTCATCCATCCAGGTCACTGGTATATCTGTAATATTCAATTCATCCAGGTCACCGGTTATACGTAATATTATTCATCCAGGTCATATATCTGTAAGATTCATTCACCAAGGTCACGGTATATCTGTAAATTCATCCATCCAGGTCACGGTATATCTGTATAATATCCAGTCAGGTCCACGTCACGTCGATGGATAATCGTAAATTTCATTCATCAGGTCACGGTATATCTGTAAATCATTCATCCATGGTCACGGATATCTGTAATATAATCCCCCCAGGTTCAGTGGTATACGGTAATATTAACACATCAGGTCACTGGTATTATCTGTAATATTCATCAATCCAGGTCACGGTATATATGGTAATATTCATTCATCCAGGTCATGGTATATCTGTCCTAGGTCCAATTATCATATCATCCAAGGTCAGGTTATAACGGTAATATTCATTTATCCAGGTCATGGTTATCGGTCAATGTTTTGCTATTCATTACAGGTCAGGGTATATCTGTAATATTTCATTATCAGGTCATGGGAATCGTAAATATTCATCCATCCAGGTCATGCGTATATCTGTAATATTCATTTATCCAGGTCAGGTATATCTGTAAATTCATTATCCAGGTCATGGTAATCGTAATATTCATATCCAGGTCACGGTATATCGTAATATTCATTCATTCCAGGTCAGGAGTAAATCTGTAATTCATCAATCCAGGTCAGTTATATCTGTAAATTCATCCATCCAGGTCACGGTGTATAAACTGTAAATATTCATTCATCCAGGTCACGGTATATCTTCTGTAATATTCATCCATCCAGGTCACGGTATATCTGTAATATTCATATCAGCACGTAATTGTAATATCATTATCCAGGTCAAGGCATATCTTAATATTCTATCATCCATCCGCGTCTGTAATATCATCCATCCAGGTCACGGTATATCTGTAATATTCATCCATCCAGGTCACGGTATAGCTGTTAATATTCATCCATCCAGGTCATCGGTATAATGTAAGTTATTCATCATCCAGGTCACGGTACATCTGTAATATCATGTCATCCAGGTCATGGGTTATCTGTAATATTCATTCACCGGTTCATGTATAGTCCCTGTAATTCATCCACCGGTCCTGGTATAGTCTGTAATATGCACAAAAAAAATTTTCACATCAGGGTGTCACGGTTTAAAAATCTTAAATTCATCCATCCAGGGTACATGGATTCTGTATATCTTCTCGTACGATGTTAGATCTGCTAATGTCGAATTCAATCAGTTATACTGTAATATCATACCATCCGTTTGTCTAGGTAAGGTAACTGTATAGATTATGCCATTAGTCTGGTAGTATCTATGTAATATTGATTAATTCCAGCACGGTATTCAATTTCTCTCCGGCATGGCCACGTGTACTTGTTAATGCCAAACTAATATAAGCTGTTAATCCAGTAAAGTTGTGAAGGGTGTAGTCCTTACGTAATAGTAAGAACCAAGTTGGAAAGTGTCCGGGACGATGTTTTTCTCTTGCGTGGGTAGGCGATACTCTGATTGCAAGTAAATGAGGCTGTTAGCAGTAGTAAACTAGACAATCTCCATTCCGTTGGCTTGGAATTTCAGGGAATGCCGTTTTGGGGATAAGTCTTTATTTAAGCAAACACAGTCAACGTATAATCTGACTTACCACAAAAGCATGCACATTCCCGACTGTAAGACACTAACTGTTGCGTTCCATCAAGGTAAGGTAATTCCACGATTTCCGGCAACTAGAATGTGCTAAGAGAAATTTCAGGGTGGAAAGAAAGCTGATCCCTGTGTAGTTAATCAAAGCAAAATCCCACTATGGTCATCGTATTGGATTATTGTATAGCCAACAAGACCTTTTGAGTCATGCGCTCAGTAACAGAACAACCAGCGCGAATAGCACGTGGTCCATAAGGATTAGTATTACCGTCAACCATTCCAGATACATGGGAATAGTTAGGATAATTAAGTAGCTAAAACATGCGATCAATACAATGACAGGGAGGAATGAATCCAAGAGCTGATCTAGGCATCATTAACAGCCATCCCCTTTGTAGGGTATGGTATGTAAGGCCAAACAGAATAGTCGGAAGAAATCGATAACGATGTAAAAAGACTGAGTGAATTTACCGTCTTAACATGTCCAGAATTACAATGGGATAGTGAAGGATGTGGATATTTACTATATAACCCAATGGTCAGATATACAATGGGAATGAAGAGATGATATTATATATAAACCAGTCCCCAGATATCCAATGGATGTGAAGGATGATATTACTATAAACAAGGTCCCCCGATATACAATGGGGATAGTGAAGGATGAATATATACTATATTACCCATGGTCCCAGGAAATATAACAATGAAGTGATGAAGGATGTTATTTACTATATAATCACCATGTCCCAGAGATATACAATGGGAATCGTGAAGGTATGATAATACTATATAAACCATGTCCCAGATATCACCAATGGGATAGGTGAAGGATGATTATTCTATATAAACCATGTCCCAGATATAACCAATGGGAATCGTGAAGGATATATACTATATACAACATGTTCCAGATATAACTTGGGGATAGTGAAAGGATGATATTAAACTGAAAAATATAACCATGTTCCAAATTCACAATGGGATAGTGAAAGTGAGATTTATTGTATAACCATGGGTCCACAGAATATACAATGGGATAGTGGAAGGATGATATGACTATCAATAAAACCACGTCCCCAAATTACAATGGGAATGTGAAGGTATGAATTATTACTATTAACCCTTCCCAGGATATACAATGGGAGTAGTGAAGGGATGATATTACTGTAAAACCATGTCCCAGAATATACAATGGGATAGTGAAGGATGATATTACTAATAACCCATGTTCCCCCAGATATCAAGGGATGTGTGAAGGATGCATCATGTAACTTATAACCATGTCCCCGTAGATATACAATGGGGATCAGTGAGGAGATCGTTAACTATATAACCAGTCCCAGATATACAATGGGATAGTTGGGAGGATGATATTATTACTATATAACACCAGGTCCCAGTAAAATATCAAGGGGATAGTGAAGGATGATCTTTACCTTATAATCCGAACATGTTCCGCCATTATACAATGGGATAGTGAAGGATGATATTCTATATAACCAGCCCCCAGATATACAATGGGGTAGTGAGGAGATAGATATTACGTATTAACCATGTCCCCAGCATTATACAATGGGATGTTGAAGGATGATTCCTATATAAACCATGTCCCCCGATATACACTGGGCTAAGTGATAGAAACATGATATTACTATAACCATGTCCCAAAGATATACAATGGGATCAGTGGAAGGATGATAATTACTAATATACAACAGTTGTCCCGAGATTACAAATGGGGATAGTGAAGGGGATGAATATTTACTATATAACCTGTCCAGGAATATACATGGGATACGTGAAGGATGATACTTACTATATAACCATGTCCCAGAATATAACAATGGTGATAGTGGAAAGGATGATATTAAACTATATAAACCATTGTCCAGATATACAATGGACTGTGAAGGATGAATTAAACTATATAACCATGTCCCAGATAGCACAATGGGGACTAGTGAAGGATGAATTTACATATAACCATGTTCCAGATATAACAATGGGATAGGAAGGATGATATTACTGTATAAACCATGTCTAGATAGATACAGATGGGATAGTAAAGGACTGATTACTATATACCTGTCCCAGAATAATACAAGTGGGATAGTGAAGGGATGAATATTACTATATCCATAGTCCGCAATATACAATGGATAGTGGAAGATGATATTTTTATAAAAACCAGTGTCCCAGATATACAATGGGAAGTTGAAAGGGATGATATTACTATATAACCCATTGTCCCACGATATCACACCATGGGATGTGGAAGGATGATAATTTACTATATAACCATGTCCCAGATAATACAATTGGGTAGTGGAAAAGGATGAATATTACTTATAACATTCCATTATACAATTGGGATGTGGAAGGCTGTAATTACTATATAACCTGTCCCCAGATGCACCCATGGAAGTTGAAATGGATTGATATTACTTATAAACCCATGTCCCAATATACAATGGGATAGTGAAAGGATGATATTACTGTATAAACCATTGTTCAGAATCCCACTGATAAGATATATACCATGTCCCGAATCTAGCATGGGATAGGGAAAGGAGATATTACTATAAACCACATTTCCCAGATATATACAAGATGGATAATAGTGAAGGATTGAATTACTATATAACCAATGTACCCAGATATACATGGGATCTAAGGTGAAGGTATATATGTAACTGTCATTATAACCAGTCCCAGATATACATGAATAGGAATGATGCTATACATGTCTGTCAAGGAGTTAAGATGAGTCACTTACATATAAACCATGTCCCAGATATACAATGGATTAGTGGAGGATGATATTTGCACTATAGTAACCATGTCCCCAGATATACAAATGGGATTAGTGAAGGGATGATAATTACTATATAAACAATGTCCCAGGGAATAACAATGGGATTAGTGAAGGATATATTCACTATATAACCATGTCCCAGATATAACAATGGGAAGTGGAAGGAGATATACTATATAACAATTGTTCCAGATATACAATGGGAATGTGAAGGATGAATATATATAACCATGTCCCAGATATACAATGGGGATAGGGAAGGATGAATTACTAAATATACCCATTGTGTCCCAGATATCAATGGGATAGTGGAAGGATGATATTACTATTATACCATGTCCCAGATATACAAATGGGATATGTGAAGAGTGAATATACTATAAACCATTGTCCCAGATTATACAATGGGATGTGAAGGATGATATTACATATAACCATGGTCCCAGAATACATGGGATAGTGAAGGAGAGATTACTAATATAACCATGCCCCAGATATACAATGGGATAGTGAGGATAGTATTACTATATAAAACCATGTTCCCAGATATACAATGGGATAGTGAAGGATGATATATGATATACCATGGCCCAGATACATAATGGGATATGAAGGATGATATACTATATACCATGTCCCAGATATACAATGGGATAGTGAAGGATGATATACTCTAACCATGCACCCAGATATACAATGGGATATGAGGATGATTCACTATATAACCATTGTCCAGATATACAATGGGATATGTGAAGGATGATATTTAATATAACCATTCCAGAATACAATGGGATAGTGAAGGATGACATTACTATATAACCAGTCCCAGATATACAATGGGATAGTGAAGGATGATATACTATATAACCATGTCCCAGATATACAATGGGATAGTGAAGGATGATATTACTATAACCATGTCCCAGATAACAATGGGATGTTGAAGGATGATATTCATAATAACCATATCCCAGATATACAAGGGAATGTGAAGGATGATATTCACTTATAACCATGCCCCAGAAACAATGGGATAGTGAAGTGATGTTAACTATATAACCAAGTCCCAGTATACAAAATGGGATAGTGAAGGATGATATTACTATATAACCATGTCCCAGATATACAATGGGATTAGTGAAGGATGTATTACTATATAACCATGCCCAGATATCAAATGGGATAGTGAAGGATGATATTACTATATAACCATGTCCCAGATTAAACAATGGGATAGTGGAAGGATGATTATCCATATAACCATGTCCCAGAATACAATGGGAGGGAAGGATGATATTACTATATAACCATGTCCAGATATCACAATGGATAGTGAAGGATGATATATACTATATAACCAGTCCCAGATATACAATGGGATAGTGAAGGAGGATATTAATATATACAGGTTCCAGATATACAATGGGTAGTGAAGGATGATATTAATATATAACATGTCGATCAATTATAAGATGAATAACCACTCCAGATTACCATGGATAGTGAAGGGATGATTATTCACCTTGATAAGGAGAAAGATACTATAACCATGTCCCAGATCACGAATGGGAATGTGAAGGATGAAATAATAACATTCCAATAGCTATAAGATGATAACTTCATGTCCCAGATATACAATGGGATAGTGAAGGATGATATTACTATATAACAGGTCCCAGATGATACAATGGGATAGTGAAGGATGATTATTATATATAACCATGTCCCAGATATACAAGGGATAGGAAGGATGATTATACTATATAACCATGTCCAGATAACACTGGGATAGTGAATGGATGATATTACTCTATAACCAGTGTCCACAGATGCACCAATCGGGGAATAGGATAATGATGATATGAGCGATACTGAGATATAATATTGCAGGATGATTTAGGCAATTGATTGGATAGGGAAGGGATGATATTACTATATAACCATGTCCCAGATCAGATAACAACTGGGATACGTGAAGGAGACTGATGTACTTATAACCATGTCCCCAGATATACAATGGGATAGTGAAGGAGATCTTATTATATATAACCATTTTGTTCCCGCTATACAATGATAGTGAAGGATGATATTACTATCATAACCAGGTCCCAGATATAACAATTGGATAGGAAAGGATGATATACTGATATAACCATGTTACCAGAATATAACAATGGATATGTGAAGGATTGATATACTATATAACCATGTCCAGATTACAGGGTTGAAGATGATAGTATCATTTCAATGGGGATAGGAAGGATGATATACTATATAACATGTCCCAGATACACAATGGGATAGTGAGGATGATATTTACTATTATAACCATGTCCCAGATATTACAATGGGATAGGAAGGATGGATATTACTATATTAACCATGTCCTGATATACAAGGTGATAGTGTGAAGGAAGTGATATCACTATAATAACACCATTCCCAAGAATTACAATGGGTAGTGGAGGTGATATCTACACTATAAAACCATGTCCCAGATTAACCATGGGATAGTGAAGCGATGATATTACTATATAAAAACCACATTGTCCGAGCTATACAATGGGGATAGTGCAAGGATGATATCTACTATATAACCATGTCCCAGATATACAATGGGATGAGTGAGAGAGATGTTATTTACTATATAAAACCTGTCCCAGCTATTACATGGGATTAGTGAAGGATGATTATTACAGTATAACCATGTCCCAGATATACAATGGGATAGTGAAGGATGAATATTATCTATATGACCCATGCCCAGATTACAATGGGGATAGTGACAGGATGTTATTACTATTAACATGTCAGATACTACAATGGGTATAGTGAAGGATGATATACTATATAACCATGTCCCAGATTGAACAATGGGATAGTGAAGGATGATATTACGTATAACATGTCCCAGATATACAATGGGATACGTGAAGGATGAATTATACTATAATAACCATTGTCCCAGATATACAAGGGATAGTGAAGGATGCATATACTATATAACCATGTCCTTAGATAACAATGGGATAGTGAGAGGATTATTATACTATATAACTGAGTCCCAGATATACAATGGGATAGTGAAAGGATGATTATACTATATACCATGTCCCAGATATCACAATGGGAAGTGGAAGGATGAGATTACATATAACCATGTACCAGATAGACAATGGGGACTAGGAAGGATGATCACTATTATATAAACCATATCCCCAGATATACAAGGGTGTGAAGGAGATGATTTACTAGTATAACCATGTCCCAGATAACAATGGGATAGTGAAGGACGAATTACATTATAACAGCTGTCCCAGATCTACAATTGGGGATTAGTGAAGGATGATATTACTATTAAACCATGTCCCAGAGATTACACACTGGATAGTGGAAAGGATGATATTTAAATAACCATGTCCCAGATAGTACAATGGGATATGGGAAGATGATATTAATATATAAACCAGTGTCCACGATAACAATGGATAGTGAGAGGATGATATCTAACGATATAACCAGTGTCCCAGTATACAATGGGGATGTTGACAAGGATATTTACTATATAACCACGGCCACAGATCTACAATGGAGATAGTGGTTGTGATATATAATTTGGATCCAGGTTAAAGGGTAGATTTATATATAAACAAGGTCCCAAGATACACAATGGGATTATGACGGATGATATTACTAATAACCATGTCCCAGATATACAATGGGATAGTGAAGGATGATATTATATATTACATATCTGTCCCAGATAACAAGGGATACGGAGGATGCTGAGTGATATATAACCATGTCCCAGATTATACATGGGATACCGTTGCAAGGATGATAACTATGATACCAATTGTCCCAGAATACAATGGGGATGTGAAGGATGATATTACGTATTAACAATGTCCCAGATATACAAATGGGATAGTGAGGATGGATGATTACTAATATACTCTTCCCGTCCCAGAGATATACAATGGGATAGGGAAGGATGTATTTATCCTATATAACAGTGTCCCAGAATACAATGGGACTAGGAATGGATGATATTCGATAAACCATGTCCCAGATATACAATGGGATGTGAAGGAGGATATTACTATATAACCATTTGTTTTTGTCCCAGAATATACAAATGGGATGGTGGAAGGATGATAATACTATATTAACCATGTCCAGAGTACACAATGGGATAGTGAAGGGATTGATATTACCTATTATAAAAACCCAGTGTCCCAGAGATACATGGGATAGTGAAGGATGATATTACATATAACCATGTCCAAGATAAATGGTAGGCACAGATGATATGGCATCATCCGTTTGCAAGATAGTGATGATTACTATATTAACCACGGTCCCAGATATACAATGGGTAGGAAGTGATGATATTACTATATAACCCATTGTCCAGATTATACAAGGGATAGTGAGGATGATATTATCAGAGAAACCATGTACAGATCAGATATACAATGGGAAGTGAAGGATGTGAATACTATACAATGGCAATAACGATAGGAGAGGATATACTATGATACACCCAGATATTACAATGGGATAGGAGGATGATATCTACTTATAACCACTTGTCCTCAGATACATATGGGGCATAGTGAAGGATGATTACTATATAACCATTGTACCCAGATATACAATGGGATAGTGAAGGATGGATATCCGTTCAGATCAGGATGTGAAGGATATTTAATATAAACGATGTCCCAGATATACAATGGGGATAGTGAAGGATGATAGTACGTATAAACATGTCCCAGTATACAAGGGGATAGTGACGGGATTATTACTATTAACCACTGTCCCAGATATACAAGGATATTGAGAGATGATATTACTGTATATAACCATGTCCCAAGATATACAATGGGATAGTGAAGGAGGATATCTATATACCATGTCCCAGATATTACAATGGGGAAGTCGAAGGTGATATTACTAGCTAAAACTATTACACCAGAATACAATGGGATCAGTGAAGGATTGTGATATTATGAGTAACGATGTCACCCAAGATATACAATGGGATGTGAAGGTGAATTCATACATTAACCATGTACCAGAATTACAATGGATAGTGAAGGATGATTTACTATGATATAAACATGGTCCCAAATAGAATGGGATAAGCTGACAAGGATTAATATTACAATACAGTGCCGAATACACGGGGGTGATAATTACAAGACTAGTCCCAGTATACATGATATCTAGGAGAAGATAATACGGTCGCATGCGATAGTGAAGGTGATTTACCTATAAACCATGTTCCCAGATCGTACAATGGATACTGGATAGTGAAGGATTGATATAATAATACCATGTCCCAGATATACTGAATGGAGAAAAATCATGTCCGATAAAGGGATGTGGAGCTATTACTATATGAACCATGTCCCAGTAATACAATGGGATAGGAAGGAGATATTACTTATAACCAGTCCCCGATAACAATGGGATAGTGAAGGATGTGATATTATATTTAACCATGTCCAGATGATACAATGGGATAGTGAAGGATGATTAATATATAGTAACATGCTCCCAGTATACAATGGGATAGTTGAAGGATTGATATTACTATATAACCATTGTCCCAGATAGACAATGGGATAGTGAAGGATTGATATTACATTATATAACACAGGTGTTCAGAAGTTCAATGGGTAGTGAAGGATGATATTACTATAACCAGTCCCCAGAATACAATGGGATATATGAAGATGGTATTACTTATAAACCATTGTCCCAGAATATACAATGGATAGTGAAGGCTGACATAATATATTGAACCATGTCCCAGAATACTAAATGGATAGTGAAGCGATGATATTAGCAGTATAACTATGTCCCAGATATACAATGGGATTAGTGAAGGATGATATACTATATAACCATTGTCCCTAGATATACAATGGGATAGTGAAGGATGATATTATATATAACCATGCCACAGAATACATATGGGATAGTGAAGGATGATATTACTAATATAACATGTCCCAGATATAAATGGGATGTGAGGATGAGATATCACTTATACCATGTCCCAGATATACAATGGGGATTAGTGAATGGATGATATACTATGATAACCATGTTCCCAGATATACATGGGAAGTGAAGGATGATATACCTTATATAACCAGTCCCACGATATACAAGGATATGTGAGATGATATTACTAATAACCCATGTCCCAGATATACAATGGGATAGTGAAGGATATGATCATTACTATACTAACCATGTCCGCGATCACAAGGGATAGTGAAGTGATGATATTACATAAACCATTGTCCCAGTATAACAAGGGATATGAAGGATGATATTACTATATAAAACCATGTCACCAGATAACAATGGGATAGTGAAGGATGATATACTAAGTATCATTCCCAGTATACAAGGGATAGTGAAGGATGATATATATTATAACCATTGTCCAGATATACAATGGGATAGGAAGGCGATATTACTATTATAACAGCCTTCCAGTATCAAGGGGATAGTGAAGGATGATATTACTATAAAACAATGTCACCAGATATTACAATGGGATAGTGAAGGATGATATTACTAATTAAAACAGTGCCCAAATATACAATGGGACAGGACAGGATGTGATATTACTCTAAACCCCTGTCCCAGAGATACAAGGGATAGTGAAGGATGATATACTAATAACAGTCCCAGCATACAAAGGGATAGTGAAGGCTTGATATACTATATAACCATGCACGATATACATGGGATAGTGAAGGATGATATTACATATAACCATGTCCAGATATCCAATGGGATAGTGAAGGAGGATATTATATAGAACTTGCCAGATATACAAATGGGATAGTGAAGGATGATATTACGGTCTAACATAGTCCTAGATATACCAATGGGTAGTTGACAGGGATATTACTAAAACTATGCCCAGATATACAATGGGATAGGAAGGATGATATTTACTAATAACCAGTCCCAGATATACAATGGGCTAGTGCAGGGATGATCTACTATATACCCAGCCAGCTATACAAGGGATCGTGAAGGCTGATCTACTATC
>JAACNH010000162.1:256866-373033 GCA_019447015.1 Hymenochirus boettgeri | reverse complement strand
GGGGGGAGGGTGTATAAAGAAATTACGCCACGAGTCCAACCTATACCCTAACCCATAATGCGTGTATAACAGTACTAGACCATAGTAAACATTTCTCCACCATAGAAATTTGTGTTTGCAGTAAGCTACCCATCATAATATTTGAAATCCATGCCAAAAGACATTCCTTTAGCAATACATGTACATCCCTGGGGTAATGGTATCACAATACAGTGTACATGCCCTGGGGTAATGGTATTAGCATACAGTGTACATGCCCTGGGGTAATGGTATTAGCAATACAGTGTACATGCCCTGGGGTAATGGTATCACAATACAGTGTACATGCCCTGGGGTAATGGTATCACAATACAGTGTACATGCCCTGGGGTAATGGTATTTAGCAATACAGTTGTACATGCCTGGGGTAATGTATTAGCAATACATTGTACATGCCCTGGGGGTAATGGTATTAGCAATACAGTGTACAGTGCCTGGGTAATTGTATTAGCAATACAGTGTACATGCCCTGGGGTAATGGTATTAGCAATACAGTGTACATGCCCTGGGGTAATGTATCAGCATACATGTGTACATGCCTGTGGGTAATGGTATCAGCAATACATTGTACATGCCCTGGGGTAATGGTATCACAATACAGTGTACATGCCCTGGGGTAATGGTATCACAATACAGTGTACATGCCCTGGGGTAATGGTATCAGCAATCAGTGTACATGCCCTGGTGTAATGGTATAGCATACAGGGTACATGCCCTGGGGTAATGGTATCACAATACGTGTACATGCCCTGGGGTAATGGTATAGCAATACAGTGTACATGCCCTGGGGTAATGGTATTAGCAATACAGTGTCAATGCCCTGGTGATAATGGTCTTAGCATACAGTGTACTGCCCTGGGGTAATGGTATTAGCAATACAGTGTACACATGCCCTGGGGTAATGGTATCACAATACAGTTGTACATGCCCTGGGGTAATGGTATTAGCAATACAGTGTACATGCCCTGGGTTAATGGTATTAGCAATACATGTACATGCCCTGGGGTAATGGTATTAGCATACATGCAGTACATGCCCTGGTAATGGTATTAGCAATCAGTGTACATCCCTGGGGTAATGGTATTAGCAATACAGTGTATCATGCCCTGGGGTAATGTATTAGCAATATCCAGTGTACATGCCCTGGGGTAATGGTATTAGCAATACAGTGTACATGCCCTGGGGTAATGGTATTAGCAATACAGTGTACATGCCTGGGGTAATGGTATCACAGCATAAGGCTGCCTGGGGTAATGGTATCACAATACAGTGTACATGCCCTGGGGTAATGGTAATTAGCAACAGTGTACATGCCCGGGGTAATGGTATTCACAATACAGTGTACATGCCCTGGGGTAATGGTATCACAATACAGTGTACATGCCCTGGGGTAATGGATCACAATACAGTTGTACATGCCGTGGGTAATGTATACAATACAGTGTACATGCCCTGGGGTAATGTTTAGCAATACAGTGTACATGCCCTGGGTAATGGTATTCAATACAGTGTACATGCCCTGGGGTAAGGTATCACATACAGTGTACCATGCCCTGGGGTTAATGGTAATCACAATACAGTGTACATGCCCTGGGGTAATGGTTATCACAATACAGTGTACATGCCCGGGGTAATGGAGGTATCACAATACAGTGTACATGCCCTGGGGTAATGGTATCACAATATTGGTTTAACAGTGGCCAGGGAACATTTTGTGGTTAAGTTGTCACAAGATTTGTTTTAAAAGCCGATTGTTTTACAAAGACACCTGTGTGTTGTGACTTGATGTCATCCGTCTGTTTCCCTTTCACAACTGCTATTGTCCTGTTTTAAACATTACAGGGGAATTACATATGAAGAATCATTTTATTAGGCAATCAATCTGATTGTGAATGTAACTTTGGAAATGTTAAATAAAGGGTAAACGTAACACACGCGAAGCCCAATCTGTTACACTGTTTTCTTTCACGTTGACAGGTTATGACTAAAAAAATTCATTCAGTTCAAATCTCAAAGTGTAAATGTTTTTATTTAATCTAAATAAATAATTTTAAAAGATTTTCAAATCCAATTTAGAATTATCATTATCGTCAGCTAATAAGTTGAACTGCTTTAATACAATATCATTCAAAATCATCTGCAATCGGAATCGTTTGAATTAAATAATAAATAGGGAGATTCAATAAAAGTTCTTATCGTTTAAAGGGCATGTCCACCCATGAAATTTTTTTTTGATATAACAATCCCCCTGTCCCCCCAGCCCCAACCGCTATATTTTTATTATCAGAAAGTGCCCCAAATATTACTTACCTTCCCCTCTTTCCTCCGCCTCACTGCCAGGCCCTCTGCTTGTGAGAAAATGCAAGCAGAGGGGCGGGATCGGCAGCCAATTACAGACGCGGCTGCCGGGAGTTCAGTGCGGCGGGGGAAAGAGGGAAGGTAAGTAATGTTTGGGGCACTTTCTAAAATTAAAAATAGAGCGGTTGGGGCTGGGGGGACAGGGGGAATGTTATATGTAAAGGGTTTTATGGTAGGGGGAGGGAATCCTATATATTAAGGGTTTGACACTAGGGGGAGGGAATCCTAATCGGGAGGGAGGGGGAGAAGGGCTGCAGTATGCATGCCAAACTTCTCCCGGAGGCCAGATAGGAGGCAGTGTCCTATATGGACTCTGCGCTATCCTCCGGGGTGTCGTTTTTTTTGGACTTTGGGGGGCACTAATCGGAGAACCATATGGAGATGGGATGTGAGGTAAGGAATTTATAACAAACAAGAAAAGAGATGATCAATGCACATTCCTGGGCCCCATATATCATATTATCCATGCTAGTGCAAACAGTAAAAGCATGGGGGGGGGTTAGTTACAATTTTATGCATAAAAGTGAAAAGCCTTCCAACCACGTCAAGGTAACCCCAGTATGGAAGGTCCTAACTAGGTAAGGATTTTATTACACTACATGATGGGGCCATTACTGGGGGGGATAAGAACTTTTATTGAATAACCCTGAAAATGGATAAACACAGATTTTTCACAACACTGGAAATTTAAGTAAACTGTTGAAAGGAGCACTTCTTTTTATTATTATTTATTTAACAGACGGATGACATCAAGTCACAACACACAGGTGTCTTTGTAAAACAATCGGCCTTTAAAAAAACCAATCTGTGTACACTTTACCACAGGGCACATTTTGTGGTTAGAGACATTAGACTTGACCAGTGAAGACACCTTAAAGCAAGGTAACATCACGTACCGATAAAGCCCCCGATACCAACCGTCAGATATCCGACGATATCCAGGGCTTTATGGGTACTTGTGTGTGCCTAGCTTTACCCCTGGCCACTGTTAAACCAATATTGTGATACCTTACCCCAGGGCATGTACACTGATATTGCAATACCATTACCCCAGGGCGTACACTGATTGTGATACCATTACCCCGGCATTACACTGTATGCTAAGGAATGTCTTTTGAGAATGGATTAAATATTACGATGGGTAGCTTACTGCAAACACAAATATTCTGTGGTGGAGAATGTTTCTGGTGGATTAGCTTATTGCAAACAGGAAAGGACTGTACTGAGAAACGTCCTAGACTCGCATGGTGAAACGTGTTCTTTGTACATTGCAGGTATTGTTTGATTACAATCTGTAAAAACATATATTGTTGTTGTAAAAGTAACTTGCCAGAAAAATGCCCATGTCTGGCGAAACGTGGATGGGGCTTTGGCTTCGTAAAGGGAAACGTTATCATGTTGTGGGGAAAAAACAGTAGACAGATAGATTAAAATAATTAGGCTAGATAGATAGATAGATGATAGAGAGATAGACAACATAAATATATCATAGATAATTATAGAAGATGATAGATAATATATATGAAGCTAAGATTGTAGATAGAGAGTATAAATGAAATATATAATAGCTCCTGACGATGTGCTGCTGTTCGCATGTCGTCAGATGATGCTTTTTGACGTGGTGTCAGTGTAAGGTGAGCTGTCTGTCGTGTGCTGGGTCGCTCCTGCTCGCTGGGTCCTGTCGGTCGCGCGCTGATCCGGTGCTGATCAGCGTTAGTACATAGATAGATAGATAGATCGTCATAGATAGATAGTGAGGGGTGTGATGGGCTGGGCATGGGTGGGGACTGCTGAGAATGGAGGAGAGTGGGCTGGGGATAGAGGAGAAATGGGAGTGATAGATATAAGTGATATAAGCTGACTAGTCCGAAAGAGGGGTGGGACATGAGATGGACAGGGGAAGAGAATGGGAGAGAGTGGATGGGGCAGCTGTCACTTCAGAGTGACAAGGGTAATAGAGGTTATACCACTGACAGAGACACAATCAGCAGAGCAGACAGACAGCAGACACAATCAGACAGACACAAGACAATCAAACAACCACAATCAGACAGACAGACACACAACCAGACGGACACCAATCAGACAGACAGAGACACAATCCGACAGACAGACACACAGTCAGACAGACACACAATCAGACACAATCCGACAGACAGACACACAGTCAGTCAGACAGACACAGTCAGACAGACACACAACTAGCACATCAGTACATACCCGCCAGACACGACACAGTCAGACAGACAGATCAGCACGACAGACACATTCAACAGACAGACAGACAACAGTCAGACAGACAGACAGACACGACAGACAGACACACAGAAGACAACAGACCGAGAACACAGTCAGACAGACAGACAGACACAGTCACAGACAGACAGACAGACCAGACAGACACAGCAGACAGAACAGAACACAGTCAGACAGACAGACAACAGACACAGTCGACAGACAGACAGACAGACAGACACAGTCAGACAGACAGAGACAACACAGTCAGACAGACAGACAGACAAGATCACAGTCAGACAGACAGACAGTACAGACACAGTCAACAGACAGACAGACAGACACAGTCAGACAGACAGACACGACAGACACAGTCAACAGACAGACAGACAGACCAGTCAGAGACAGACAGACAGACAGTCAGACAGACAGACAGACAGTCAGACATACAGCCAGACACATCCAGTCTACAGACAACCTCAGACAGACAGACACAGCAGACGAGACACGTACCAGTCAGACAGACACAGTCCGAGACAGACCACAGTCACAGACGACATACACACATACACAGACAGACAGACAGTCAGACAGACAGACACAGTCAACAGACAGACAGACACACAGTCAGACGCAGAGCACAACAGTCGGGACTAGAAACCACAGTCCATACAGACAGACAGACACACAGTCAGACAGACACACAGTCACAGAACACACAGTCAGACAGACACTGACACAGTCAGACAGACAGACAGTCAGACACACATCCAGACAGACAGACACAGTCAGACAGACAGACAGTACACATCACAGTACAGACACACATTCAACAGACAGCAGCAGACAGACCACATCAGACATACAGACAGTCACAGACAGTCAACAGACGACACAAGTCAGACACACAGACACATCAGACAGACCACACCGCAGACAACATCAGACAGACACACAGTCAGTCAACAGACACACGTCAGACAACACACAGACAGACAGCACACAGTCAGCAGACACACAGTCAGACAGACACACAGTCAGACAGACACACAGTCAGACACACAGCATCGACCAGACACACAGACAGACAGACACATCAGACATAGACTCACACACTCAGTCCAGACAGACCCAGTCAGACAGACCCCGTCATCATACAATAACCATCCCTGTGTTACCCATTACAGTAGGGAGGTGTGACGGGTTAATCCTGGATTGTGTTATTTGGGAGATGGAAGTCTGTAATGAACAGATAAACAACTGACTGAGAACAATCCACCCGTCCATTACCTGTGTCGGTTACCCGGAGATCGGGACGATCCTCTCTCTCCACACAGCAGATCACGCCCAGTGTCAGGACAGTTTTGTGGGCGGGACTGAGCGTCATTTCCTGCTCCACCAATCAGCACAGACTGAGCATGTGCAGGAAACCAAGGAATCATGGGAAATAAGGTACAGGGTCTATTTCCCAGCAGCATTGGGAAAGGAGCTACCAACTATTTTATAGCAGATAAGAGACGGTGAAGCTAGGTTCAACTGGGAGGGCGGAGCTTCTCCAGACTGTGATCATCCACATGAAGGGGCGTGGACTCAGCAGTCTCTCCATTGTACAGCAACAGAGGTGTGAGGGAGTGTATGTGGGTTTATGTCTCCAATATTCAATACTGGTGGTGTGTATTCCTGCACCCCTTACTGGTGTGTGTATCCTGCCCACCTTACTGTTGTGTGTGTATTCCTGCCCACCTTACTGTGTGTGTGTGTATTCCTGCCCACCTTACTGTGTGTGTGTGTATTCCTGCCCACCTTACTGTGTGTGTGTGTGTGTGTGTATTCCCTGCCCACCTTACTGTGTGTGTGTGTATTCCTGCCACCTTACTGTGTGTGTGTGTGTGTGTGTGTATTCCTGCCCACCTTACTGTGTGTTGTGTATTCCTGCCCACCTTACTGTGTGTGTGTGTTCCTGTGTGTGTGTGTTCCTGCACCCCTTACTGTGTGTGTGTGTGTGAGTGTGTGTGTGTATTCCTGCCCCCCTTACTGTGTGTGTGTGTGTGTGTTCCTGCCACCTTACTGTGTGTGTGGTATTCTGCCCCCTTATGTGTTGTGTGTGTGTGTGGGTGTATTCTGCCCACCTTACTGTGTGTGTGTGTGTGTTCCTGCACCCCTTACTGTGTGTGTGTGTGTATTCCTGCACCCCTTACTGTGTGTGTGTATTCCTGCACCCCTTACTGTGTGTGTGTATTCTGCACCCCTTACCGTGTGTGTATTCCTGCACCCCTTACTGTGTGTGTGTGTATTCCTGCCCACCTTACTGGGTGTGGTGTGTGTATGTCCTGCACCCCTTACTTGTGTGTGTGTATTCCTGCCCCCTTACCGTGTGTGTGTGTATTCCTGCCCACCTTACCGTGTGTGTGTGTTTTCCTGCACCCCTTACTGTGTGTGTGTGTATTCCTGCCCCGTTATCGGGTGTGTTGTGTGTATTCCTGCACCCCTACTGGTGTGTTGTATCCTGACCCCTTACTGTGTGTGTGTGTATTCCTGCCCCCTTACTACTGTGTGTGTGTGTATTCCTGCCCACCTTACTGTGTGTGTGTGTATTCCTGCACCCCTTACTGTGTGTGTGTGTATTCCTGCCCCCTTACTGTGTGTGTGTGTATTCCTGCACCGCCTTACTGTGTGTGTGGTGTTCCTGCACCCCTTACTGTGTGTGTGTGTATTCCTGCACCCCTTATGTGGTGTGTGTGTATTCCTTGCCCACCTTACTGTGTGTGTGTGTATTCCTGCCCCCTACTGTGGTGTGTGTGTTTATTCCTGCACGCCTTACTATATGTGTGTGTGTTCCCTGCACCCCTTACTGTGTGTGGTGTGATTCCTGCACCCTTACGTGTGTGTGTGTGTGTTATTCCTGCCCACACTTACTGTGGGTGTGTGTATCCTGCACCCTTACTGTAGGTGTGTGTATTCCTCCCACCTTACTTGTGTGTGGTGTTTGCCTGCCCCCTTACTGTGTGGTGTTGTTCTTCCTTCCTGCACGCCTTACTGTATGTGTGTGTTATCCTGCACGCCTTACTGTGTGTGTGTGTATTCCTCCCCACCTTACTGTGTGTGTGTGTATTCCTGCCCACCTTACTGTGTGTGTGTGGTATTCCTGCACGCCTTACTGTATGTGTGTGTGCTTCCTGCACCCCTTACTGTGTGTGTGTATTCCTGCACCCCTTACTGTGTGTGTGGTGTGTGTATTCCTGCCCACCTTACTGTGTGTGTGTGTATTCCTGCACGCCTTACTGTATGTGTGTGTGTTCCTGCACCCTACTGTGTGTGTGTGTATTCCTGCACCCCTTACTGTGTGTGTGTATTCCTGCCCACCTTACTGTGTGTGTGTTCCTGCACCCCTTACTGGTGTTGTGTATTCCTGCCCACCTTACTGTGTGTTGTGTGTATTCCTGCCCACCTTACTGTGTGTGTGTTGTATTCCTGCCCACCTTACTGTGTGTGTATTCCTGCACCCCTTACTGGTGTGGTGTGTGTGTGTATTCCTGCACCCCTTACTGTGTGTGTGTATTCCTGCACCCCTTACTGTGTGTGGTGGTATCCTGCACCCCTTACTGTGTGTGTGTGTATTCCTGCACCCCTTACTGTGTGTGTGTGTATTCCTGCCCCCCTTACTGTGTGTGTGTGTATTCTGTCCACCTCTTACGGTGTGGTATTCCTGCACCCCTTACTGGTGTGTTTTGTGTACATGCACCCCTTACTGTGTGTGTGTGTATTCCTGCACCCCCTTACTGTGTGTGTGTGTATTCCTGCACCCCTTACTGTGTGTGTATTCCTGCACCCCTTACTGTTTGGGTGTGTGTGTGTGTGTATTCCCTGCACGCCCTTACTGTGTGTGTGTGTATTCCCCTGCACCCCTTACTGTGTGTGTGTGTATTCCTGCACCCCTTACTGTGTGTGTGTGTGTGTGTGTGTATTCCTGCACCCCTTACTGTGTGTGTATTCCTGCACCACCCCTTACTGTGTGTGTGTGTATTCCTGCACGCCTTACTGTGTGTGTATTCCTGCACCCCTTACTGTGTGTGTATTCCTGCACGCCCTTACTGTGTGTGTGTGTATTCCTGCCCACCTTACTGTGTGTGTATTCCTGCACGCCTTACTGTGTGTGTGTGTATCCTGCCCACCTTACTGTGTGTGTGTATTCCTGCACCCCTTACGTGTTGTGTGTTGTATTCCTGACACGCCTTACTGTGTGGTGTTTCCTGCACCCCTTACTGTGTGTGTGTGTATTCCTGCACCCCTTACTGTGCGTGTGTGTATTCCTGCACCCCTTACTGTGTGTGTGTGTATTCCTGCCCACCTTACTTGTGTGTGTATTCCTGCACCCTTACTGTGTGTGTGTGTGTATTCCTGCACCCCTTACTGTGTGTGTGTATTCCTGCACCCCTTACGTGTGTGTGTGTAATTCCTGCACCCCTTACTGTGTGTGTGTGTGTGTGTATTCCTGCACCCCTTACTGTGTGTGTATTCCTGCACCACCTTACTGTGTGTGTGTGTATTCCTGCACGCCTTACTGTGTGTGTATTCCTGCACCCCTTACTGTGTGTGTATTCCTGCACGCCTTACTGTGTGTGTGTGTATTCCTGCCCACCTTACTGTGTGTATTCCTGCCCCTACTGTTGTGTTTCCTGCCCCTTACTGTGTGTGTATTCCGGCACCCCTTACTGTGTGTGTGTGTATTCCTGCACCCCTTACTGTGTGTGTATTCCTGCACCCCTTACTGTGTGTGTGTATTCCTGCACCCCTTACTGTGTGTGTGTGTGTATTCCTGCACGCCCTTACTGTGTGGTGTGTTTTCCTGCACCCCTTACTGTGTGCTGTGTGGTGTATTCCTGCACCCCTTACTGTGTGTGTGTGTATTCCTGCAACCCCTTACTGTGTGTGTGTGTATTCCTGCCCCCCTTACTGTGTGTGTGTGTATTCCTGCACCCCTACTGTGTGTGTGTGTGTGTTTCCTGCACCCCTTACTGTGTGTGTGTGTATTCCTGCACCCCTTACTGTGTGTTGTGTATTCCTGCACCCCTTACTGTGTGTGTGTGTATTCCTGCCCCCACCTTACTGTGTGTGTTGGTATTCCTGCACCCCTTACTGTGTGTGTGTGTATTCCTCCCCGCCTTACTGTGTGTGTGTGTATTCCTGCCCACCTTACTGTGTGTGTGTGTATTCCTGCACCCCTTACTGTGTGTGTGTGTGTATTCTGCCCCCCTTACTGTGTGTGTGTGTGTATTCCTGCACACCCTTACTGGTGTGTGTGTATTCCTGCACCCCTTACTGTGTGTGTGTGTATTCCTGCACCCCTTACTCTGTGCTGTGTGTGTATTCCTGCACCCCTTACCGTGTGTGGTGTGTGTATTCCTGCACCCCTTACCGTGTGTGTGTGTGTATTCCTGCCCACCTTACTGTGTGGTGTGTTATTCCTGCCCACCTTACTGTGTGTGTGTATTCCTGCACCCTTACTGTGTGTGTGTGTGTGTTTTTCCTGCCCACCTTACTGTGTGTGTGTGTGTGTGTATTCCTGCACCCCTTACTGTGTGTGTGTGTGTGTGTATTCCTGCACCCCTTCTGTGTGGTGTCCGCTACTGTGTGTGTGTGTATCTGCCCACCTTACTGTGTGTGTGTGTGTGTATTCCTGCCCACCTTACTGTGTGTGTGTGTATTCCTGCACCCCTTACTGTGTGTGTGTGTGTGTGTGTATTCCTGCCCACCTTACTGTTGTGTGTGTGTGGGGTGTGATTCCTGCCCCCCTTACTGTGTGTGTGTGGTATTCCTGCCCACCTTACTGTGTGTGGTGTGTGTGTATTCCCTGCCCACCTTACTGTGTGTGTGTGTATTCCTGCACCCCTTACTGTGTGTGTGTGTGTGTATTCCTGCCCACCTTACTGTGTT
This sequence comes from Hymenochirus boettgeri, assembly GCA_019447015.1. Classification (NCBI taxonomy): domain Eukaryota; kingdom Metazoa; phylum Chordata; class Amphibia; order Anura; family Pipidae; genus Hymenochirus; species Hymenochirus boettgeri. Next base: position 362,467 of record JAACNH010000162.1, on the reverse strand, counting down.
GTGTGTATGCTCCCACCTTACTGTGGTGTGTTATTCCCGCACCCTTACTGTGTGTGTATTCCTGCACCCCTTACTGTGTGTTTGTGTGGTGTGTGTGTGTGTGTGTGTATTCCTGCCCCTTACTGTGTGTGTGTGTATTCCTGCACCCCTTACTGTGTGTGTGTGTATTTGCCTGCACCCCTTACTGTGTGTGTATTCCTGCACCCCTTACTGTGTGTGTGTGTGTGTTGTGTTGTTGGTTGTATTCCTGCACCCCTTACTCTGTGTGTGTTGTGTGTATTCCTGCACCCTTACTGTGTGTGTGTGTGTGTGTGTATTCCTGCACCCCTTACTGTGTGTGTGTGGGTGTATTCCTGCACCCCTTACTGTGTGTGTGTGTGTGTTTTCCTGCCCCCCCTTACTGTGTGTGTGTGTTGTATTCCTGCCCCCCTACTGTGTTGTGGTGTATTTCCTGCACCCTTACTGTGTGGTGTGTGTGTTGTGTGTATTCCTGCCCACCGTTACTGTGTGTGGTTGTGTGTATTCCTGCCCACCTTACTGTGTGTGTGTGTGTTTGTGTATTCCTGCCCACCTTACTGTGTGTGTGTGTATTCCTGCCCACCTTACTGTGTGTGTGTGTGTATTCCTGCACCCCTTACTGTGTGTGTGTGTATTCCTGCCCCCTTACTGTGTGTGTGTATTCCTGCACCCCTTACTGTGTGTGTGTGTGTGGTGTGATTCCTGCCCCTATCTACTGTGTGTGTGTGTATTCCTGCACCCCTTACTCTGTGTGTGTGTGTATTCCATGCACCCCTTACTGTGTGTGTGTGTAGTTCCTGCACCCCTTACTGTGTGTGTGTGTATTCCTGCACCCCTTCTTGTGTGTGTGTGTATTCCTCACCCCTTACTGTGTGTGTGTGTGTATTCCTGCACCCCTTACTGTGTGTGTATTCCTGCACCCCTTACTGTGGTGTGTGTTTATTCCTGCACCCCTTACTGTGTGTGTTGTTATCCGCACCCCTTACTGTGTGTGTGTGTGTGTATTCCTGCACCCCTTACTGTGTGTGTGTGTATTTCCTGCACCCCTACTGTGTGTGTATTCCTGCACCCCTTACTGTGTGTGTGTGTAATTCCTGCACCCTTACTGTGTGTGTGTGTGTGTATTCCTGCACCCCCTTACTGTGTGTGTGTGTGTTGTTCCTGCCCCCCTTACTGTGTGTGTGTATTCCTGCCCCCCCTTACTGTGTGTGTGTGTGTGTTCCTGCACCCCTTACTGTGTGTGTGTTGTGTTCTGCACCCCTACTGTGTGTGTGTGTGTGTGTGTTCCTGCACCCTTACTGTGTGTGTGTGTGTGTGTGTGTGGGTATTCCTCACCCCTTACTGTGTTGTGTATTCCTGCACCCCTTACTCTGTGTGTGTGTGTGTGTGTGTGTGTGTATTCCTGCACCCTTACTGTGTGTGTGTGTGTGTATGCCTGCACCCCTTACTGTGTGTTGTGTGTGTGTGTGTGTGTGTGTGTATTCCTGCACCCTTACTGTGTGTGTTGGTGTGTATTCCTGCACCCCTTACTGTGTGTGTGTTATTCCTGCACCCCTTATGTGTGTGTGTGTATTCCTGCACCCCTTACTGTGTGTGTGTGTGTATTCCTGCACCCCTTACTGTGGTGTGTGTATTCCTCACCCCTACTGTGTGGTGTGTATTCCTGCACCCCTTACTGTGTGTGTGTGTGTGTATTCCTGCACCCTTACTGTGTGTGTGGTGTTTTTCCTGCACCCCTTACTGTGTGTGTGTGTGTGTGTGTATTCCTGCACCCCTTACTGTGTGTGTGTGTGTTCCTGCACCCCCTTACTGTGTGTGTGTGTGTGGATTCCTGCAACCTCCTTACTGTGTGTGTGTATTTCCTGCCCCCTTACTGTGTGTGTGTGTATTCCTGCCCACTCTTACTGTGTGGTGGGTGTTGTATCCTGCCACCCTTACTGAATTTGGTGTTGGCACTTGGTGGTGTGGTGTATTCCTGCCCACCTTACTGTGTGTGTGTGTTGTGATTCTGCCACCCCTTACTAGTGTCTGTTGGTGTATTCCTGCCCCACCTTTGTTGTGACTGTGTGTGTGTGTATTCCCCCTGACCCCTTACGTGTGTGTGTGTATTCCTGCAACCCAGTATCCTGCCCCTCTGTGTGGTGTGTGTGTTGGTTGTGATTCACCTGCCACCTTCCTACTGTTGTGTGTGTGATTCCTGCCCACCTTACTGTTGTGTGTGTATTCCTGCACCCTTACTGTGGTGTGTGGTATTCCTGCAACCCCTTACTGGGGGTGGGTGTGTTTGTGGATTCCTGCCCCTGTGTGTGTTATTCTCACTTACGGTGGTGGGGTGTGATTTCCTGCCCCCTTACTGGGTGTTCTGCCCTACTGTGTGTGTGGTGTGTGTGTGTGTGGTGATCCTGCACCTTACTGTGTGTGTGTGTGTTGGTGTATTCCTGCACCCTTACTGTGTGTGTGTGTGTGTGTGTGTATTGCACCTAACGTTGTGGATTCCTGCACCCCCTTTACTGTGTGTGGTGGTGTGTGTGTATTCCTGCACCCTTACGGTGTGTGTGTGGTGGTCTTCCTGCCCACCTCAACTGTGTGTGTGTGTATTCCTGCACCCCTTATTGTGTGTGTGTGTGTGTATTCCCTGCCACCTTACTGTGTGTTTGTTGTGTGTGTATTCATGCTACTGTTCGGTGGTTGACCTGCCCACCTTACTGGTGTTGTTATCCGCCCTCGTGGTGTGTGTGTGGAGTACCTTCAGCACACCTACTGTGTGGTGGTGTGTATTCCTGCACCCCTTTACTGTGTGTGGTAATTCCTGCACCCCTTACTGTGTTGTTGTGTGTGTGTGTGTGATTCCTGCACCCCTTACTGTGTGTTGTGTGTAGTTTCCTGCACCCTTACTGGTGTGTGTGTGTTTGGTATTACTGCACGCCCTACTGTGTGTTGTTATTCCTGCACCCCTTACTGTGTGTTGTGTATTCTGCCTAATCGTGTGTGGTGGATTCCTGCACCCCTTATGTGTGGGTCTGACTACGTGTGGTGTGTGTGATTCTGCCCACCTTACTGTGTTGGTGTGTGTATTCCTGCACCCCTTACTGTGTGTGTGGTGGGTATCCGGCACCTACTGGACTGTGTGTTGTGTTGTTTATTCCTGCCCACCTTACGGTGGTGTGTGGTATTCCTGCCCCCTTACTGGTGTGGGGTGTGTATTTCCTGCACACCCTTACTGTGTGTGTGTGTGTCTTATCCTGCACCCCTTACTGTGTGTTGTGTGTGGTATTCCCACCCCTTACTGTGTGTTGTATTCCTGACCTTACGGTTACCCACCTTTACTGTGTGGGGTGGCTGCCCTAGGTGTGTGTGTGTATTCCTGCACCCCTTACTGTGGTGTGTGTGTATTCCTGACACCCTTATTACTGTGTGTGTGTGGTATTCCTGCACCCCTTACGTGTGTGTGTGTATCCTGCCACCCCTTACTTGGTGGTGATGTGTGTGTGTATTCCTGCACCTTACTGTGTGTGTGTGTGTGTGTGATTCTCGGCACCCCTTAATTGTGTTTGTGGCCTGGTGTGTGCTGTGATCCTGCACCCCTTTACTGTGTGTGTGTTGGATCTGATTACTTTTATTCCTGCACCCCTTACTGTGTGGTGTGGTTATTCCTGCACCCTACTGTGTGTTGTTACGTGCCCTGTGTGTTGTGATCCTGCACCCCTTTTGTGTGATCCGCACTGTGTGTGTTGTGTGTATCCACTTGATTGGTTGGTATTCCTGCACCCCTTACTGGTGTTGTGTGTGTGTATTAGACCTAGGGGGTATTCCTGCCCCTTACTTGGGGAAGCTTATTCTGCACCTTGTATTCGGTGTGGTGTATTCCTGCACCCCTTACGTGTGTGTTTGGTTTATTGCCTGCACCCCTTACTGTGTGGGTGTGTGTGCTGCACATTACGTGTGTGTGTGTTCGCACCCTTTGTTGTTTCCGTGCACCACCCTTACTGTGTGTGTGTGTTTCCTGCACCCCTTACTGGTGTGGTGGTGGTATTTTCCTGCACACCCTTACTGTGTGTTTGTGTGTATTCCGTTGCCCCCCTTATGTGTGTGTGGGTGTTGGTATTCCTGCACCCCTCTTACTGTGTGTGTGTGGTGTTGGTGGTATCCTGCCCCCTTTACTGTGTGTGGTGTATTCCTGCCACCCCTTACTGTGTGTGTGTATTCCTGCACCCCTTTACGTGTGTGTGTGTATAGCCTTTAGTGTGTGGTTATCCTGCCACCTTAAATTGTGTGTGTGTGTGTGTGTATTCACTTGCACCCTTACTTGTGTGTGTGTGTGTGTATTCCTGCACAACCCCTTACTGTGTGGTGTGTGTGTGTGCTTGGTATGCCTGCAACCCACGTTTGTGTGGTTGAATCCTGAGATGTGTGTGTGTGTTGTGTGTTATTCCGTGCACCCCTACTGTGTGTGTGTGTGTGTATTCATGCACCACTTACGTGGGTGTGTGTATTCCTGCAGCCCCTTATGTGGTTGTGGTGTGTATTCCTGCCACCCATTGACTGTGTGGTGTGGTGGTGTGGGTATTCACTGCCCCCCTTACTGTGTGTGTGCTGTGTGGTGTAATGCCCACCCTTACTGTGTGTGTGTGTGTAGCCTCGTGTGTGGAATTCCTGCACCCCTTACTGTGTGTGTTTGTTGGTTGATTCTTGCCCCACTTACTCGTGTGGTGTGTGTTGGTATTCCTGCACGCCTTACGTGGTGTGGTGTGTTGTATTCCGCACCCCTTATGGTGTGCTATCCGCACACTCGGTTCTGTGTGGGTGTGTAGCTGACTATTGTGGTGTGTGTCACTGCCCACCTTACTGTTGTGTGTTTAATTTCTCCTCACAGCCTTACTGTGTGTGTTGGTTAGTCCTGCCACCTTACTGTGTTGTTGTGTGTGCGTGACAGCCCTTACTGTGTGTGTGTGTTGGGATTCCTGCACGCCTTACTGTGTGTGTGTGTTCCTGCACACCCTTACTGTGTGTGTGTGTTGATTCCTGCACCCTTACTGTGTGTGTGTTTGTATTTCCTGCACCGGACCTTAACTGTGTGTGTTGTTATTTCCTGCCCCCTACTGTGTGTGTGGTGTGTGATCCTCCCCCTTACTGTGTTTGTGTGTATTCCCTGCACAACCTTACTTGGATCTCACCTACGTGTGTTGTGTGTATTCCTTGCACCCACTTACTGTGTGTGTTGTTATTCTGCACCCCTACGTGTGCTGTGTGTGTGTTTCTGGCACCCTACTCTGTGTGGGTGTAGTTCCTGCACCCTTACTGTGGTGTGCGGGTGTTTCCGGCACCCCTTACTGTGTGGTGGTGTATTCCTGCACCCCTTAAATGTGTGTGTTGTTTCCTGCACCCACTTACTGTGTGTGTGTTGTATTCCTGCACCCCCTTACTGTGTTGTGTGTGTATTCCTCCCCCCTGTACTGTGTGTGTGTGTTTATTCCTGCACCCCTTACTGTGTGTGGGTGTGTATTTCTGACTCCCTTACTGTTGTGTGTGTGGTGTGTGTGTATTCCTGCACCCCCTTACTGTGTGTGTTGTATTCCTTGCACCTGTGGTGTTGACCCCCTTGACTGTGTGGTTGTGTGTATCTGACTCCTCTGATGTGGTGTTATTCCACCCCTTACTGTTGTGTGTGTGTATTCCTGCCACCCCTTTAACTGTTGGTGTGTTATTCCTGCCTCCCTTACTGTTGTGTGTGGATTCCTGCACCCCTACCGTGTGTTGTTGTGTATTCCTTGCATCCCTTACGTGGTGTTGTGTGTGTATGCCTGCCCCTTACTGTGTGTGTGTGTGTGTATTCCGTGCCCCACTCTTACTGGGTGTTTGGTGTATTCCTGCACCCTTACTGTGTGTGTGTGTGGTGTATTCCATTGCCCCTTACTAGTGTGTTTGTGTTTTGTATTCCTGCAACCTTACTGTGTGTGTGTGTACGACCTCGTGTGTTGATTCCTGCACCCTTACTGTGTGTGGTGTATTCCTGCCCACCTTACGGTGTGTGGTGTGTGTGTATTCTGCCCACCTTACTGGTGGAGTGGGTGTGGTGTGTATTCCTGCAACCACCTTACTGGGTGTAGTCTGCACCTTCGGTGTGTATTGTTTCCTCCGCCCTTACTGTGGTGTTGTTGTATTCCTGCACCCCTTACTGTGTGTGTGTGTTTGGCATATGTTGGTTCCTGCACCTTAACTGTGTGTTGTGTTGTAATCTGCACCCCTTACTGTGTGTGTTGTATTCCTGCACCCCTTACTGTTGTGTTGTATTCCTGCACACCTTACTGTGGGTGTGTGATTCCTGCACCCCTTACTGTTGTGTGTGTCCGACTTCTTGGTGTTCGCACTCCTTGGTGTCGCACCATTATGTGTGGGGATCGACCCTTATGGTGTGTGTGTGTTCCTGCACCCCCTGGATGTGTGTGTGTATTGCCGCCCCCTTACTGTGTGTGTGTGTGTGTGTGTTGGTTGATTTCCTGGCAACCCCTTACTGGTTGTGTTGTTTCCCACCTTAGTGGTGGTGTATCCTACCCTTTAGTGGTGTGTTTCCTGCACCCCTTACTGTTGTGTGTGGTGTTGCACTACGTGTGGTGATTCCTGCACACCCTTACTGTGTGTGTGTATTCATCCCTTAATGTGTGGTATCCCCAACCTTTGTGCTGGGGTTCTTATTCGAACTCTGTGGTGGGTTCCCGGCCTTCGTCTGTGGATGTGTGATACTGCCCTTACGTTGGATCTGACCCCTTAGTGTTGTGGTGACTTGAACCCTTACGTGTGTGTATTCGACCCTACTGTGTGTGGATTCCTGGCCCCAGCGGTGGCTGCCTTACTGTGTGTGTGTGTATTCCTGACCCCTCTGTTGCCCTGCCTTCCGTGTGTGGTTGTGTATTCCTGCCCACTTTTACCGTGTGGGTGTGTGTGTATTCCTGCCCACCTTACTGGTGTGTGTGTGTGTGTGATTTCCTGCCCACCTTACTGTGTTGTGGTATTCCTGCACCCCTTACTTGATCTTGCCCTAGTGTGTGTGTTGTGTTGTTATTCACTGCACCCCTTACTGTGTGGGTGTGTATTCCGCCCCTTTGGTGTGTCCCACCTTACCTGTGTGTGTGTGTGATTCCTGCCACCCTTACTGTGGTGTGTGGTGTGTGTGTATTCCTGCACCCCTTACTGTGTTGGGTGGGTATTCCTGTCCCCACTTACTGTGTGGTGTTGTGTATTCCTGCACCACCTTACTGTGTGTGTTATTCCTGCACCCTTACGTGTGTGTGTGTGTGTTGTATTCCTCCTAACATGTGATGTGTGTGTGTGTTATTCCTGCACCCCTTACTTGTGGTGTGTGTGTGTATTCCTGCACCACTATGTTTTTTCCTCAGCCTTACTGGTGTGTGTGTTTCGCACCTACGTTGTTTTATTCCTGCACAGCCCCTTACTGTGTGGTGTGTCGACTTGACTGTGTGTGGTAGTCCTGCAACCCTTACTGTGTGTGTGGGTGTGTGTGTGTGTGTTTGTTATCCGTGCACCCCTTATACTGTTTGTGTGGTGTGTGATTCCTGCACCCCTTACTGTTGGGGTGTGGTGTTTCCTGCCCCTCTGTGTTGGTATGTCCTTGGCACCCATTACTGTGTGTGTGTTGATTCCTGCACCCCTTTACTGTGGTGTGTGTGTTAGTGTTTCCTGCACCCCTTACTGTGTGTGTGTGTGTGTATTCACTGCCCACCCTTAACTGTGGTGTGTGGTTATTCCTGCACCCTTACTGTGTGTGTGTGGTGTGTATTCCTCACCTCTGTGGTGGGACCGCCCTACCTAAGTGTTTGTGCTGTGTGTGATTCCTGCACCACCTTAACTGTGTGTAGTGTGTGTATTCCTGCACCCCTTACTGTGTGGTGTGTGTGTATCCTGCACTTTTAGTGGTTTTTGACTTACTGATCCGCACCCCTTACTGTTGTGTGGGTGTTGTATTCCTGCACCCCTACTGTGTGATCTGCATTCTGTGTGTTGTGTATTCCTGCACCCCTTACTTGTGTTTGTGTGTGTATTCCTGCACCCCTACTGTGTTGTGTGTGTGTGTGTTGTTCTGCACCTTCGGTGTGTTTGTCCTGCACCCCTTACTTGGGTGTGTGGTTGACACTTGGTGTGTGGTGTTTTCCGACCTATGTGTGGTTCCTGCACCCCTTACGTGGTGGGTGTGTGTGCTGCCTATGTGTGTGTTCGTGTATTCCTGCACCCCCTTTACTGTGTGTGTGTGTGTGATTCCGCATCCCCTTACTGTGTTGTGTGTGGTGGTATTCACTTCTGCAACCCCTTACAATGAGTATTGTGTGTGTGTATCCTGCACATCCTACTGTGTGTGTGTGTATTCCTGCACCCACCTTTATGTGTGGTGTGTTGTATTCCTGCCCCCTTACTCTGTGTGTGTGTGTATTCTCTAGCAACCCCTTACTGTGGTGTTGTGTATCCTGCAACCCCTTACTGTGTGTGTGTGTGTATTCCTGCACCCCTTACTGTGGTGTGTGGGTGGTATTCCTGCACCCCTTACTGTGTGTGTTGTGTGTGTATTCCCCCTATTGTGGGTTCCCACCCCTTACTGTGTGTGTGGTGGTGGTGGTGTGTAGTTTCCTGCACCCCCTTATGTGTGTGTGTGTGGTGTTGTACCTGCACCCCTTACTGTGTGTGGTTGATCTCTCGGTGGTGTTGTATTTCACTGCACCACTTAATGTGGTGTGTGTGTGTGTGTATTCCTGGCCCCCTTACGTGTGTGGTGGTGTGTGTGTATTCCTGCACCCCTTAGTCGTAGTGTGTGTGTGTTATTCCTGACACCCCTTACTGTGGTGTGGGTGTGTATTCCTCCCACCCCTTACTGTTGTGTTGTGGTGTGTGTATCCTGCACCCTTACTGTGTGTGTTGTGTGTTGTATTCCTGCCCACATTACTGTTGTGTGTGTTTCCTTCACCCCTTACTGTTTGTGTGTTATTCCTGCACCCCTTACGTGTGTGTGGGTGTTCACCCTTCTGTGTTGGTGCTCCACCCCTATACGTGTGTGTGGGTACGCTGTGATTGTGTTTATCGCCTTCTGTGTTTTGGTATTCCTGCACCCCTTACTGTGTGTGTGTGTGTGTGTATTCCTGCACCCTTACGTGTTTGTGTGTGTGTGTGATTTCCTGCCTTACCTGCCCTTACTGTGGTGTTGTGGTATTCCCGCACCCCCTTACTGTTGTGTGTGTGTGTGTATTCTGCCCACCTTTACTCGTGTGTGTGTGTGTGTGGTGTATCCTGCACCCCGTTACTGTGTGTGTGGGTTGGGGTATTCATGCCCCCCTTACTGTGTGTGTGTGTGTGTATTCCTGCCCCCTTACTGTGTGTGTGTGTGTGTGTGTTCCTGCCCCCTACTGTGTTGTGTGTGTGTGTGTACCCAATTGTGATGTGTGTGTATTCCTGCACACCTTACTGTGGTGTGTGTGTAATCTCCCTCTGTGTTTGCCTCACCTGTGGTTTTACTGCCATTCGTGTGTGTTGTATTCCTGCCCACTTATCTGTTGGTGTTGGTGTATCCTGCCCCTTATGGCCGTGTGTGTGTTGTATTTCTGCCCCCTTACCCGTGTGGTGTGTGGTGTGTAATTTCCTGCCCTTACTTGTGTGTGTGTGTGTGTGTGGTGTGTGTTTGCCTACTGTGTGGGTGTGTGTCATTCCTGCCCCAACCTACGTGTGTGTGGGTATCTCATGCCCCCTTACTCGTTGTGTGTGTGTGTGATCCTGCCCCCCTTACTGTGTGTGTGTGGTGTGTTGGTGATTCCTTGCCCACCTTATACCTACGTTGTGTGTGTTATTCTGCCCCCTTACCGTGTGTGTGTGTTATTCCGCGCCCACCTGACCGTGTGTTGTGTGTGTATTCTCCCCACCCTTACCGTGTGTGTGTGTATTCCTGCACCCCTTACCGTGTGGTGTGTGGTATCGCGCCCTATCCGTGTTTTGGCTCCTCTGCAACCCTACGTGGGGTTGCTGTGGTTGTGTGTGGTGTTGGTGTGTGTAATTATGCCCCACTAGCAGGGGTATCCTGCGCCCTTACGTGTGTGTGTGTGTGTGTGTATTCCTCCACCTTACCGTGGGTGTATTCCTGCCCACCTTAAGCTTGTGTGTGTGTATTCCTGCCCACCTTCCGTGTGTGTGTGGATTCCGCCACCCTTACCGTGTGTGTGTGTGTGTGAGTCTGCCACATTACGTGTGTTGTGATCTTCATTATGTTCCTGCCCCCCTTAAGCCGTGTGTGTGTGTGTATTCCTGGCACCCCTTACTCGTGTGTGTGTGGGTTGTAATTTCCTGCCCCCTTGACTGTGTGTGTGGTGTGTGTGTGGTGTGTGTCTCCTGCACACCTTACGTGGTGTGTGTTGTTGTATTCCTGGCCCCTTGCTGTGTGTGTGTGTGTATCCTGCCCACCTTACTTGGTGTGTTCTGCCTACGGGTGTGGATTTGTGTTCCTGCCCACCATTTGTGTGTGTATTAGCCCTTGTGTGTGTGTGTATACCCTCGTGGGTGTGTGTGATGCTGAACTCATACTGTGTGGTTGGGGTTTGTTGTATTCCTGCCAACCCTTACTGGATTGTGGGGGGTGTGGGTGTTTATTATCCTGCACCCGATTACTGTTGTGTGTGGTTTTGCACTTTGTGTGTGTGTGTATTCCTGCCCACCTTACTGGGTGTGTGTGTGTTATTCCTGCACCCCTTATTGTTGGTGTTCCACGCTGTGTGTTGTGTGTGTGTGTGTGTATTCCATGCCACTTACGGGGGTGTTCATGCCCCCTTACTGTGTGTGGTGTGTGTGTATTCCTGCACCCCACTTAGCTGGTGTGTGTGTATTCTGCACCCCTTACGTGTGTGGTATATTCCTTGACCACCTTACCGTGGTGTGTATTCCTGCTTTTCGTTGTTCATGCCCACACTTACCGTTGTGTGTGTATTCCTGCACCCCTTCCGTGTAGTGTGGTGTATTCTGCACCCCTATATTGAGTGTGTGGGTGGTTTGTGTGCTGGTTGTGTGATTATCTGCCCACCTTACCGATGTGTGTGTGTGTTTGCCATGGCCCCCTTACCGTGTTGTGTGTGTATTCCTGCCCCACCTTACCGTGGTGTGTGTGTATTCCTGCACCCCTACCGTGTGTGTGTAGTCTGCCTACCGTGTGATCCTGCACCCTTAACACGTGTGTTGTATTCCTGCACCCCTTACCGGTGTGTTTCGCCCTCCGTGTGTGTATTCCTGCACCCCTTACCGTGTGTGTGTATTCCTGCACCCCTTACCGTGTGTGTGTATTCCTGCACCCCTTACTGTGTGTGGGTGTATTCCTGCACCCCTTACTGTGTGTGTGTATTTCCTTAAGTGTGTGTGATCCTGACCCCTGTTTGTATCTGTCCCATACCGTTGTTGTGATTCCTGCCACCCCTTACGTGTGTGTGTATTCTGCCCCCTTACCGTGTGTTGTTGTATTCCTGCACCCTTACTGATGTTGTGGGTATCGCCGTTGTTAGTATCCTGACCCACCTTACTGTGTGTGTGTGTATTCCGAACCCGCTTTCGGGTTCTCTGCCCCCTTACCGGTTGTGTGTATTCCTGCCCCTTACTGTGTGTTGTGTGTATTCCGCACCCCTTACTGTGTGGTGTGTGTATTCCTGCACCCTTACTGTGTGTGGTGTGATTCCTTCCCCTGTCTGTCCCACCCTTTACCGTGTGTTTTCCTGCACCGATTACCGTGGTGTGTGTATTCTGACCCCTTCTGTGTGTGTGTATCGCTGCCCACCTTACCTGACTCGGTGTGTGTGTATTACTGCCTCCCCCACTTACCGTGTGTGGTGTTTGCTGCACCCTTATCCGTGTGGTGTGTTGCCTGCCTGCACCACCGTTACCAGTTGTGTGTGGTATTCCTGAACACCCTACCGTGTGTGTGGTATTCCTGCCACCCTTACCTGTGTGTGTGTGTATTCCTGCCCACCTTACGTGTGTGTGTATTCTTTGCCCACCTACCGTTGTTATCCCCCACGTGTGTGGTGTATTCCTGAACCCCTTACCGGGATTGTTGTGTGTATCACTGCCCCCCTTACTGTGTGTGTGTTCCTGCCCCCCTGTAACTGTGTGTGTGTGTGTGTTCCTGCCCCCTAACCGTGTTGGTATTCCCCTGACACCCCTTACTGTGTTGTGTTTATGTCCGACCCCTTACCGTTGTGTGTGGTATTCCTGCACCCTACTTGTTGTGGGTTAGTGTATTCCTGGCACCCCTTACCGTGTGTGTGTCCGAACTACGTGGTTTTTCCTGCCACCCCTTACGTGGTTGTGCCTACTACGTTGTGGTCCTGTCGTCGGTGTGTACTTCCTGCCCCCTTACCGTGTGTGTGTTTCCTGAGCACCCCTTTACCGTGTGTGTGGTGTTCCTGCACCCCTTACCGTGTGTGTGTATCCTGCACCCGTACCGTGTTTGTGTGTATTCCTGCACCGCTTACCGTGTGTGTGTGTTTTCCGGCACCCCTTCTTAACGTGTGTGTGTCTTCCTTGCACCCTTCCGGTGGTCCACCCCTTACGGTGTGTGGTATTCCTGCAACCCCTTACCTGTGTGTGGGTGGATTCCTGAACCCTACGGTGTGTTTTGACCACCCTGGTGGTGTGTGGTATTCCGTGCCCTTACGTGGTTACCGCCATTGTGTGTGGTATTTCCTGACACCCCTACTGTGTGTGGTGTGTGTGTGTGTGTCGTAATTCCTTGCACCCCTTACTGTGTGTGTGTGTGTGTATCCTGCAACCCCTTACTGTGTGTGTGTATTCCTGCACCCCTTATGTGTGTGTGTGTGTTATTCCTGCACGCCTTCGGTGCTTTGATCTGTCCGTTATGTGCTAGTGTGTTTATTCTGCACCGCCTTACTTGCGTGTGCTGTGTGTGTGCTATTCCTGCACGCCTTACTGTGCGTGTGTGTGTTATTCATCACGCCTTACTGTGTGTGTTGTGTGTATCTCTGCACGCACTTACTGTGTGTGGTGTGGTGTTTATTTCCTGCACTCCTTAGCTGGTGTTGGTTGGTGTTCGACTTGGTGGTGTATTCCGCACCCTTACTGGTGTGTGTGTGTTCGCCCTAGTGTGTGTATTCCTGCCGCCTTATTGTGTGTGTGTGTGTGTATTCTGCACGCTCTTTACGTGTGTGTGTGTTGTGTGTATTCCTGCACGCTATTACTGTGTGTGTGTTTATGCCTGCACGCCTTACTTTGTGTTTTGTGTGTTATTCCTGCACGCCTTACTGTTTGTGGTGTGATTCCTGCACGCCTTACGTGGGTGATTCCTGCACGCCTTACTGTGTGTTGTGTGATTTCCTGCACCCCTTACTGTGTGGTGTGTGTGTATTCCGCCCACCTTAACTAGTGGTGTTGTGTGTGTGTATTCCTGCCCACCTTACTGTGTGTGTGTGTGTGTGATTCCTGCCAACGCCTTACTGTGTGTGTGTGTGTATTCCGTGCACGCCTTACTGTGATGTGTGGTGTGCTGTATTCCTGCCCGCCTTACGTGGTTGTGTGTGTGTATCTGCAACGCATTAACTGTGTGTGTGGTGTGTGTTTCCTGCACCTTCGGTGTTCTGTGTGTGGTATTCCTGCAACGGCCTTACTGTGTGTGTGTATTCCTGCACGCCTTACTGTGTGTGTGTTTGCCCTGATTTTGTTCCTGCACGCCTTACTGTGTGTGTGTGTGTGTGTGTATTCTGCCACGTCTTGGTGTGCCATGCTACGTGTGATTCCTGTACCTCGTGTGTGTGGTGTTTGATTCCTGCCACGTACTGGTGGCTAGCTGTGTGTGTATTCCTGCCAGCTTACTGTGTGGTGTGTGTGTGTATTCCTGCACGCTTACCTGTGGGTGTGTGGTTGTGCGTATTCCCCTGCACGCCTTGTACTGGTGTGTGGTGTGTTATTCCTGCACGCTCTTACTGTGTGTTGTGTGTGTGTGTATTCCTCCTGCACGCCTTAGTGTCTTTGTAAAACAATCGGCCTTTAAAACCAATCTTGTGACAACTTTACCACAGGGCACATTTTGTGGTTAAGACAATTAAGACTTGACCAGTGAAGACACCTTAAAGCTGGGCACACATAGTACAGATTTTTTAAAAATCTGCATACACACAGTTCTCTATATACACAGCATAGGGAGAATGCTCGGGACTGTGTGTTCTCTCGGCCATGGCAGACTCCCCTATAGGGAGAGTACCGCGGCTAAAGGAAATTTTCCCTTTTGTTCGAACGAGCGCTTGGCCGACCTGAGCATTCGGCGGGCACACGCTCGTTGGGAAAAGCAAGGTACACACAGTACCGATAAAGCCCCGATACCGTCAGATCCGACGATATCAGGGCTTTATGGGTACTGTGTGTGCCTAGCTTTACCCCTGGCCACTGTTAAACCAATATTGTGATACCATTACCCCAGGGCATGTACACTGTATTGCTAATACCATTACCCCAGGGCATGTACACTGTATTGTGATACCATTACCCCAGGGCATGTACACTGTATTGCTAAAGGAATGTCTTTTGAGAATGGATTAAAATATTATGATGGGTAGCTTACTGCAAACACAAATATTCTGTGGTGGAGAAATGTTTCTGGTGGATTAGCTTATTGCAAACAGGAAAGGACTGTACTGGAGAAACGTCCTAGACTGCATGGTGAAACGTGTTCTTTGTACATTGCAGGTATGTTTGATTACAATCTGTAAAACATATATTGTTGTTGTAAAGTAACTTGCCAGAAAAATGCCCATGTCTGGGCCGAAAAGTGGATGGGCTTTGGCTTCGTAAAGGGAACTGGGGAAGGGGAAACGGGTTATCATGTTGTGGAGAGAAAACAGTAGACAGATAGATATAAAATAAATATAGGCTAGATAGATAGATAGAGATAGAGAGATAGACAAATAAATATATCATAGAATAATATATAGAAAGATAAGATAGATAATAATATAACTAGATAGATAGATGGTAGATAGAGAGATATAAAGAAAATATATATAATAGATAATATATAGAAAGATGATAGATAGATGTTAGATAGTTAGATAGATAGTAGAGATAGATGATATATAGATAGATGATGAGAGGGTAGATATAGTAAGAGATAGAGCGATAGATAGGTGATAGATAGATAGATAGATAGATAGATAGGAGGGGTGTGAAATGGGCCGGGCATGGGCTGGGGACTGGCTGGAGATGGGAGGAGAGTGGGCTGGGGAGTAGGAGGAGAATGGGAGGAGATAGATAGAAGCTAGATATAAGCTAGATAGTCCGAAAGAGGGGTGGGGAATGAGATGGACATGGGAAGAGAAGGAGGAGAGTGGAGTGGTGGGCAGCTGTCACTTCAGAGTGACAAAGGGTATAGAGGTTATACTACTGACAGAGACCAATCAGGCAGAGACAGACAGACAGAGAGACACAATCAGACAGACAGACAGAGACAATCAACAAACACAATCAGACAGACAGACAAACAACCAGACAGAGACACCAATCAGACAGACAGAGACACAATCTGACAGACAGACACACAGTCAGACAGACACAATCCGACCACAGACAGACAGACCCACACACACAGACAGACAGACGCACACCACAGACAGACAGACGCCACACACACACAGACAGACCCACACACAGCAGACAAGTCAGACAGAGACACCAGCCAGACAGAGAGCACACAGTCAGAGACACAGTCAGAGACACAGTCAGACAGAGACACACAGTCAGACACAGAGTCAGACAGAAGAGACACAGAGTCAGACAGAGACACAGAGTCAGACAGAAGACACAGTCAGACAGAGACACGTCAGACAGAGACCACAGTCGAACAGACACACAGTCACAGAGACACACAGTCAGCAAGACACAGTCAGACAGAGCCACACAGTCAGACAGAGACACACAGTCAGACAGGACACACAGTCAGACAGAGACAACAGTCAGACAGAGACACACAGTCGACGAGACACCCAGTCAGACAGAGACACACAGTCAGACAGAGACACACAGTCAGACAGAGAACACACAGTCAGACCATAGACACACAGTAGACAAGAACAAGTCAGACAGACAGTCAGACAGGACACAGTCAGAGACCACAGTCAGACAGAGACACAGTCAGACAGAGAACAGTCAGACAGAGACACAGTCAGAGACACACAGTCAGACAGAGACACACAGTCAGACAGACACACAGTCAGACAGAGACACAGTCAGACAGAGACACAGTCAGACAGAGACACAGTCAGACCAGAGACACAGTCCAGAGACACCAC
This sequence comes from Hymenochirus boettgeri, assembly GCA_019447015.1. Classification (NCBI taxonomy): domain Eukaryota; kingdom Metazoa; phylum Chordata; class Amphibia; order Anura; family Pipidae; genus Hymenochirus; species Hymenochirus boettgeri. Next base: position 346,124 of record JAACNH010000162.1, on the reverse strand, counting down.
AGTCAGAGAAACCAGTCAGAGAACACAGTCGACAGAACACAGTCAGACAGAGACACAGTCAGACAGAGACACAGTCAGACAGAGACACAGTTCGACAAAGAGACACAGTCAGAGACACACAGTCAGACAGAGACACAGTCAGACAGAGACACAGTCAGAGACACACAGTCAGACAGAGACACAGTCAGACAGAGACACAGTCAGAGACACACAGTCAGACAGAGACACAGTCAGAGACACACAGTCAGAGACACACAGTCAGACAGAGACACAGTCAGACAGAGACAGTCAGAGACACACAGTCAGACAGAGACACAGTCAGAGACACACAGTCAGACAGAGACACAGTCAGACAGAGACACAGTCAGACAGAGACACAGTCAGACAGAGACACAGTCAGACAGAGACACAGTCAGACAGACACAGTCAGACAAGAACAGAGTCACCAGGACACAGTCAGACAGAGACACAGAGTCACACAGGGACACAGTCAGACAGAGACACAGAGTCACACAGGGACACAGTCAGACAGAGACACAGTCAGACAGAGACACAGTCAGACAGAGACACAGTCAGACAGAACAGTCAGACAGAGACACAGCAGTCAGACGAGACACAGTCAGCAGACAACACACGTCAGCAGAGACACAGTCAGAGACACACGTCAGACAGAGACACAGTCAGAGACACACAGTCAGAGACACACCAGCAGACAGAGACACAGTAGACAGAGACACAGTCAGAGACACAGTCAACAGAGACACAGCGACAGAGACACAGTCAGACAGAGACAGTCAGACAGAGACAGTCAGACAGAGACACGCAGACAGACATCAGAGACACACAGCATCAGACAGAGACACAGTCAGAGACACACAGTCAGAACAGAGACACAGTCAGACAGAGACACAGTCAGAGACACAGTCAGACAGAGACACAGTCAGAGAGACACAGTAGAGAGACACAGTCAGACAGACACAACAGTCAGACAGACACACAGTCAGACAGACACACAGTCAGACAGAACACAGTCAGACAGAGACACTCAGACAGAGACACATCGACAGAGACACAGTCAGACAGAGACACAGTTCAGACAGAGACACGTCAGACAGAGACACAAGTACAGACACAGAGGACACAGTAGACAGAGACACAGTCAGACAGACACACAGTATACAGACACACAGTCAGACAGACACACAGTCAGACAGACACACAGCAGAACAGACACAACAGACAGACAGACACACAGTCAGACAGACACACAGTAATACAGACACACAGTCAGACAGACACACAGTCAGACAGACACACAGTCAGACAGACACACAGTCAGACAGACACACAGACAGACAGACACACAGTCAGACAGACAATAACCATCCCTGTGTTCCCATTACAGTAGGGAGGTGTGACTGGGTTCAGTCTGGATGTGTCTATGTGGAGATGGAAGGTCTGTATATAACAGATAAACACTGACTGAGAACAATCCACCCGTCATTACCTGTGTCGGTTACCCGGAGATCGGGACGATCCTCTCTCTCCACACAGCAGATCAAGCCCAGTGCAGGACAGTTTGTGGGCGGGACTGAGCGTCATTTCCTGCTCCACCAATCAGCACAGACTGAGCATGTGCAGGAAACCAAGGAATCATGGGAAATAAGGTTTCTGCTGGTCTATTTCCCAGCAGTCATTGGGAAAGGAGCTACCATACTAGTTTATAGCAGATAGAGAACGGTGAAAGCTAGGTTCAACTGGGAGGGGCGGAGCTTCTCCAGACATGTGATCAGTCACATGAAGGGGCGTGGACTCGGCAGTCTCTACATTGTACAGCAACAGGAGTGTGAGGGAGTGATATGTGGGTTTATGTCTCCATATATCCAATACTGTGTGTGTGTGTATTCCTGCCCACCTTACTGTGTGTGTGTGTATTCCTGCACCCCTTACTGTGTGTGTGTGTATTCCTGCACGCCTTACTGTGTGTGTGTGTATTCCGCACGCCTTACTGTGTGTGTGTGTATTCCTGCACCCCTTATGTGTGTGTGTGTATTCCTGCACCCCTTACTGTGTGTGTGTGTATTCCTGCACGCCTTACTGTGTGTGTGTGTGTATTCCTGCACCCCTACTGTGTGTGTGTGTGTATTCCTGCACCCTTACTGTGTGTGTGTGTGTGTATTCCTGCACCCCTTACTGGTGTGTGTGTATTCCTGCACCCTTACTGTGTGTTGTGTATTCCTGCACCCCTTACTGGTGTGTGTGTATTCCTGCACCCCTTACTGTGTGTGTGTGTGTATTCCTGCACCCCTTACGGTGTGTGTGTGTTCCTGCACCCTTACTGTGTGTGTGTGTGTATTCCTGCCCACCTTACGTGTGTGTGTGTATTCCTGCACCCTTACTGGTGTGTTGTGTATTTCGCACGCCTTACTGGTGTGTGGTGATTTCCTGCCCACCTTACTGTGTGTGGTGTGTATTCCTGCACGCCTTACTGTGTGTGTGTGTGTATTCCTGCCCACCTTACTGTGTGTGTGTGTATTCCTGCACCCCTTACTGTGTGTGTGTATATCCTGCACCCCTTACTGTGTGTGTGTGTATTCCTGCACCCCTTACTGTGTGTTGTGTGTATTCCTGCACCCTTACTGTGTGTGTGTATTCCTGCCACGCCTATGTGTGTGTGGTGTGTGATTCCTGCACCCTACTGTGTGTGTGTATCCTGCACGCACTTACTGTGTGGTGCTGTTATTGGTTCCTGCACCCCTTACTGTGGTGTGTGTATTCCTGCACCCCTTACTGTGTGTGTGTGTGTATTCCTGCACGCCTTACTGTGTGTGTGTGTTTCCTGCACGCCTTACTGTGTGTGTGTATTCCTGCACGCCTTACTGTGGTGTGTTCCTGCACGCCTTACTGGTGTGTGTGTGTATTCCTGCACGCCTTACTGTGTGTGGTGTGTATTCCTGCACGCCTTACTGTGTGTGTGTGTGTGTGTGTGTGTGTGTATTTCCTGCACGCCTTACTGTGTGTGTGTGTGTATTCCTGCACGCCTTAGTGTGTGTGTGTATTCCTGCACCCTTACTGTGTGTGTGTATTCCTGCACCCCTTACTGTGTGTGTGTATTCCTGCCCCCCTTACTGTGTGTGTGTATTCCTCACCCCTTACTGTGTGGTGTGATTCCTGCACCCCTTACTGTGTGTGGTGTGTATTCCTGCACCCCTTACGTGTGTGTGTGTATTCCTGCCCCCCTACTGTGTGTGTGTATTCCTGCACCCCTTACTCTCTGTGTGTGTATTCCTGCACCCCTTACTGTGTGTGTGTGTATTCTGCCACCCCTGTACTGTGTGTGTGTATTCCTCACCCCTTACGTGTGTGTGTGTATTCCTGCACCCCTTACTGTGTGTGTGTGTATTCCTGCCCCCCTTACTGTGTGTGTGTGTATTCCTGCCCCCTTACGTGTGTGTGTGGATTCCTGAACCCCTTACTGTGTGTGTGTGTATTCCTGCACCCCTTACTGTGTGTGTATTCCTGCCCCCCTTACTGTGTGTGTGTGTATTCCTGCACCCTTACTGTGTGTGTGTATTCCTGCCCCCTACTGTGTGTGTGTGTATTCCTGCACCCCTTACTGTGTGGTGTGTATTCCTGCACCCCTTACTGTGTGTGTGTATTCCTGCACCCCTTACTGTGTGTGTGTGGTATTCCTGCACCCCTTACTGTGTGTGGTGTATTCCTGCACCCCTTACTGTGTGTGTGTGTATTCCTGCACCCCTTATGTGTGTGTGTGTATTCCTGCACCCCTTACGTGTGTGTGTGTATTCCTGCCCCCCTTACTGTGTGTGTGTATTCCTGCACCCTTACTGTGTGTGTGTGTTTCCGCACCCCTTACTGTGTGTGTGGGTATTCCTGCACCCCTTACCTGTGTGTGTGTGTGTATTCCTGCACCCCTTACTGTGTGTGGTGTATTCCTGCACCCCTTACTGTGTGGGTGTATTCCTGCACCCCTTACTGGTGTGTGTGTGTATTCCTGCACCCTTACTGTGTGTGTGTGTATTCCTGCCCACCTTACTGTGTGTGTGTGTGTATTCCTGCACCCCTTACTGTTGTGTGTGTGGTGTATTCCTGCACCCCTTACTGTGTGTGTGTGTGTATTCCTGCACCCCTTACTTGTGTGTGTGTGTGTATTCCTGCCACGCCTTACTGTGTGTGTGTGTATTCCTGCACGCCTTACTGTGTGTGTGTGTGTATTCCTGCACGCCTATGTGTGTGTGTGTATTCCTGCACGCCTCCTTACTGTGTGTGTGTGTATTCCTGCACGCCCCTTACTGTGTGTGTGTGTTCCGTGCCCCTACTGTGGGTGTGTATTCCTGCACGCCTTACTGTGTGTGTGTGGTGTATTCCTGCACCCTTACTGTGTGTGTGTATTCTGCACGCTACGTGTGTGTGTGTATTCCTGCCCCCTTACTGTGTGTGTGTTCCTGCACGCCTTACTGTGTGTGTGTGTGTATTCCTGCACCCTTACTGTGTGTGTGTGTATTCCTGCACGCCTTACTGTGTGTGTATTCCTGCCCCCCTTACTGGTGTGTGTGTATTCCTGCACCCTTACTGTGTGTGTGTGTGTATTCCTGCCCCCCTTACTGTGTGTGTGTGTATTCCTGCACCCCTTACTGTGTGTGTGTGTGTGTATTCCTGCACGCCTTACTGTGTGTGTGTGTGTGTATTCCTGACCCTTACTGGTGTGGTGTATTCCTGCACCCTTACTTGTGTGTGTTTGTGGTGATGTATTCCTGCACACGCCTACTGTGTGTGTGTGTATTCCTGCCCCCCTTACTGTGTGTGTGTGTATTCCTGCACGCCTTACTGTGTTGGTGTGTATTCCTGCACGCCTTACTGTGTGTGTGTGTATTCCTGCCCCCCTTACTGTGTGTGTGTGTATTCCTGCACGCCTTACTGTTGTGGTGTGTGTATTCCTGCACCCCTTACTTGTTGTGTGTATCTGCACGCCTTACTGTGTGTGTGTGTATTCCTGCCCCCCTTACTGTGTGTGTGTGTATTCCTGCACGCCTTACTGTGTGTGTGTGTGTATTCCTGCCCCCCTTACGTGTGTGTGTGTGTGTATTCCTGCACGCCTTACTGTGTGTGTGTGTATTCCGCCCACCTTACCGTGTGTGTATTCCTGCACCCCTTACTGTGTGTGTATTCCTGCACGCCTTATGTGGGTGTGTATTCCTGCACCCTTACTGTTGTGTGTGTGTGTATCTGCACCCCTTACTGTGTGTGTATGTATTCCTGCACGCCTTACTGTGTGTGTGTATTCCTGCACGCCTTACTGTGTGTGTGTATTCCTGCACCCCTTACTGTGTGTGTTGTATTCCTGCACCCTACGTGTGGTGTATCCTGCACGCCTCTTAGTGTGTGTGTGTATTCCTGCACCCTTACTGTGTGTGTGTGTGTATTCCTGCACCCCTTACTGTGTGTGTTGTGTATTCCTGCACGCCTTACTGTGTGTGTGTGTATTCCTGCACCCCTTACTGGGTTTGTGTGTGTATTCCTGCCCCCCTTACTGTGTGTGTGGTGTATTCCTGCACGCCTTACTGTGTGTGTGTGTGTATTCCTGCACGCCTTACTGTGTGTGTGTATTCCTGCACCTTACTGTGTGTGGGTGTATTCCTGCACGCCTTACTGTGTGTGTGTGTTCTGCTGCACCCCTTACTGTGTGTGTGTGTGTATTCCTGCACCCCTTACTGTGTGTGTGTGTGTATCCTGAACGCCTTACTGTTGTGTGTGTATTCTGCACCTTACTGTGTGTGTGTGTATTCCTGACCCCTTACTGTGTGTGTGGTGTTATTCCTGCCCCCCTTACTGTGTGTGTGTGTATATCCTGCACCCTTACTGTGTTGTGTGATTCGCACGCCTTATGTGTGTGTGTATTCCTGCCCCTTACTGTTGTGTGTGTGTATTCCTGCACCCTTATGTGTGTGTGTATTCCTGCACCCCTTACTGGTGTGTTTGTGTGTATTCCTGCACGCCTTACTGTGTGTGTGTGTATTCCTGCCCCCCTTACTGTGTGTGTGTGTATTCCTGCACCTTACTGTGTGTGTGTGTATTCCTGCACGCCCTTACTGTGTGTGTGTGTATTCCTGCACCCCTTACTGTGTGTGTGTATTCCTGCACGCCTTACTGGTGTTGTGTGTGTATTCCTGCACCCTTACTGCTGTGGTGTGTATTCCTGCCCCCTTACTGGTGTGTGTATTCCTGCACGCCGTACGTGTGTGTGTTATTCCTGCACCCTTACTGTGTGTGTGTATTCCTGCACTTTACTGTGTGGTGTGTATTCCTGCCACCCCTTACTGTGGTGTGTGTATTCCTGCACGCCTTACTGGTGTGTATTTCCTGACCCCCTACTGTGTGTGTGTGTTATCCTGCACCCTTACTCTGTGTGTGTGTATTCCTGCACCCCTTACTGTGTGTGTGTATTCCTGCACCCCTACTTGTGTGTGTGTATTCCTGCACGCCTTACTGTGTGTGTATTCCTGCACGCCTTACTGTGTGTGTGTATTCCTGCCCCCCTTACTGTGTGTGTGTGTGTATTCCTGCACCCCTACTGTGTGTGTGTGTATTCCTGCCCCCTTACTCTGTGTGGTGTGTATTCCTGCACCCCTTACTGTGTGTGTGTGTGTATTCCTGCACGCCTTACTGTGTGTGTGTGTATTCCTGCACCCCTTTACGTGGTGTGTGTGTATTCCTGCCCCCCTTACTGTGTGTGTATTCCTGCCCCCCTTACTGTGTGTGTATGTATTCCTGCACCCCTTACTCTGTGTGTGTGTATTCCTGCACCCCTTACTGTGTGTGTGTATTCCTGCCCCCCCTTACTGTGTGTGTAGGTTCCTGCACCCCTTACTGTGTGTGTGGTATTCCTGCCCCCCTCTTAGTGTGTGTGTATTCCTGCACCCTACTGTGTGTGTGTGTATTCCTGCACCCCCTTACTTGTGTGGTGTATTCCTGCAACCCCTTAACTGTGTGTGTGTGTATTCCTGCACCCCTACTGTGTGTGTGATTCCTGCACCCCTCGTCTGTGGTGTGTATCCTGCCCCCTTACGTGTGTGTGATTCGGCACGGTTATGTGTGTGTATTCTTGCCCCCCTTACTGTGTGTGTGTGTGTGTTCCTGCCCCCTTACTGTGTGTGTGTGTATTCCTGCCCCCCTTACTGTGTGTGTGTATTCCTGCACCCCTTAGTGTGTGTGTGTGTATTCCTGCACCCTTACTGTGTGTGTGTGTAATTCCTGCACCCCTTACTGTGTGTGTGTGTGTGTAATCCTGCACCCCTTACTGTGTGTGTGTATTCCTGCACCCCTTACTGTGTGTGTGTATTCCTGCACCCCTACTGTGTGTGTGTGTATTCCTGCCTTATTGTCTGTACGACCCCTTACTGTGTGTGTGTGGTGTGTATTCCTGCCCCCCTTCGTGGGTGTATTCCGCCACCCCTTACTTGTGTGTGTGTGTATTCCTTGCACCCCTTACTGTGTGTGTGTGTAATCCTGCACCCCTTACTGGTGTGTGGTGGTGATTCCTGACCACCACCCCTTACTGTGTGTGTTGTGTATTCCTGCACCCTTACTGTGTGTGTGTTTGACTCTGCACCCCTTAGGTGTGTGTGTATTCCTGCCCCCTTATGTGTGTGGTGGATTCCTGACCCTTACTGTGTGTGTGTGTGTATTCCTGCCCCCCTTACTGTTTTGTGTGTGTGTATTCCTGCCCCCCTTACTGTGTGTGTGTGTGTATTCACTGCACCCCTTACTGTGTGTGTGTGTGTATTCCTGCCCCCTTACGTGGGTGTGTATTCCTGCCCCCTTACTGTGTGTGTGTGTGTGTGATTCCTGCACCCTTATGTGTGTTGTGTGTGGGTATAGTTCCCTGCACCCCTTATTTTTTTAACTGGTGTGGTGTTTATTCCTGCACCCTTACTGTGTGTGTGTGGGTGTTTCCTGCACCCTTACTTGTGTGTGTAGTGGTGTATCCTGCACCCCTTACTGTTGTGGTGTGTCCTGCACCCCTACTGTGTGGGTGTGTATTCCTGCCACCCTTACTGTGGTGTGTGTGTGTATTCCTGCACCCCTCCTGATCTGTGTGTGTGTGTTCCTGCCCCCCTTACTGTGTGTGTGTGTATTCCTGCACCCCTTACCGTGTGTGTGTATTCCTGCACCCCTACTGTGGGTATTATCTGCGTACTGTGTGTGTTCTGACCCTATGTGTGTGGTATTATCTGCACCCCTTACTGTGTGTGTGTGTATTCTGCACCCTATATGTGTGTTGTGTGGTGTATTCTGCACCCCTTTACTGTGTGTGTGTGTGTGTATTCCTGCACCCCTTACTGTGTGTGTGTGTGTGTGTGTATTCCTGCACCCCTTACTTTGTGTGTGTGTGTGTGTATTCCTGCACCCCTTACTGTGTGTGTGTGTGTTCCTGCAACCCCTTACTGTGTGTGTGTGTGTGTATTCCTGCACCCCTTACTGTGTGTGTATTCTGCCCCTTACTGGGTGTGTGTGTGTATTCCTGCACCCCTTATGTGTGTGTTGGTTGTGTATTCCTGCACCCATCGTTACTGCTGTGTGTGTGTATTGCTGTGGTATTCCTGCACCCCTTACTGGGTGTGTGTGTATTCCTGCACCCCCTTACTGTGTGTGTGTTCTGCACCCCTTACTGTGTGTGTGTGGTATTCTGCACCCCTTAATGGTGTGTGTGTGTGTGTATTCACTGCACCCCTTACTGTGTGTGTGTGTGGTATTCCTGCACCTCCTCTACTGTGTGTGTGTGTGTGTATTCCTGCACCCTTAATGGGGGTGTTACTTCCTGCACCCCTTACTGTGTGGTGTTATACTGCACCCCTTACTGTGGTGTGTGTATGTCCTGCCACCCCTACGTGTGTGACGGGTATTCCGCACCCCTAGGTTGGTGTCACCCCTCTGGGTTGTGTGTGATTCCATGCACCCCTTACTGTGTTGCTGTGTGTGGTATGTCCTGCACCCTTACGGTTGTTGTGTGTTGTAGTCCGTGAACCCACTTACTGTGGTGTCGTCGTAATTCCTGCCCACCTTACTGTGTGTGTGTGTGGTGTATTCCTGACACCTTTACTGTGTGTGTGTGTGTATCTGCCCCAGGTGGTGACATCCCCTCTACTGTGTGTGTGTGTGTGTATTCCTGCACCCCTTACTGGTGTGTGTGTGTGTGTATTCTGCAACCCCTACGCTGTTGTGTGTTGTTGTATTCCCTGTGTGTACCGCACACCCTTAGTGTGTGTGTGTGTATCCTGAACCCTTTTGTGTGTGTGTGATCCTGCACCCTGTGTGTTGTGTGACTGCCCACGTGGTGGTGATTCCTGCACCCTTGTTGTTTTGTTGTACCTCCAGGTGTGTGTGATTGTTTGTATTCATTGCCCACCCTTACGGATGTGGGTGTGTGTGTGTGTATTCCTGAACTTACTCTATGTGTGTGTCTGGGTTGTGATGTATCCTGCACCCTTACGGTTTGTGTTGTGTGTGTATTCCTGCCCACCATTACTGTGGTGTGGTGTGTGGTATCTGCCCCCCTTACTCGGTGTGTGTTGTTGTGTTGGGTATCCTGCCCCCCTTACTGTGTTTGGGTGTGTGTGTGTTGTGTGTATCTGCAACCCTTAGGGTGTTGTGTGTGTGTATTCTGCCACTGACCTTTGTGTTTCCGCCACTGCTTTGTGTGTATTCTGCCCCCACGGCTCTTGTTATCTGCCCCTTCGTGGTGTGGTGTGATCCTGCAACCCTTACTGTGGTGGTGTGTGGGTGTGTGTGGTGTGTGTGTGTCAACTTACGTGCATCCTGACACCTTCACTGTGTGTGGGTGTATCCTGCACCTACTGGTTGACATGCCCACCTTACGTGTTGTGTGTTGTGTGTATCCTGACCTACCGTGTATTCTGCCCCTTGTGTGTGTGTGTTACTGCCCACCACGTGTTGTGTGTGACGCACACCTACCCTGCTTTGTTTGTATCTCCCATTACTCTCTGTGTGTGGACTTGCCCCTTTAGCTGTGGGTGATTATCCTGCCACCCTACTGTGTGTTGTGTGTATTCCTTGCAACCCCTTACTGTTGGTGGTGTGGTTGTATTACTGCCGACCCCATGCTGTTGGTGTGTGTGTGATCTGCTAACCGGGTTGTGTTGTTGGCCACTTGAACGGTTGGTGGTATTCCTGGCACCACCTTTACGTTGTTGTATTCTGCACCATCGGTGTGTGATGTGTGTATTCCTGCCACCATTCGTCTTATGTTTAGCCCTTACCTGTGTGTGTGTATTCCTGCACCCTTACGTTTGTGTGCCCCCCCCCGAACCTCGTTACTTCAGTGGTGTGTGTGTGTGTGTGTGTGTGTGCTATTTCCTGCCCCCTTAACCTGTTTTGGTGGTGTGGTTTTTGTGTGTGTATTCCTGCACCCTACTGTGTGGTGTATTCCTCACCCCCTTTGATGATGTGTGTATTCCTGCCCACCTTACGGTGTGTGTGTGTTGTGTATTCCGCACCCCTAATCGTTGGTCCTTGTGCTTGTGATTATGCACTTTGTGTTTGTTGTGTGTTGTTTTACCTGCACTACTGGGGGGTGGTATTCTGCACCCTCCGTGTGTGTGGGTGTGTATTCCTGCCCACTTAATGTGTGTGTGGGTGTGTGTATTCTGCCCCCTTCTGTGTATATTTGCCTCCGTGTGTGATCCGCATACCGTGTTGTTGTATCTGCACACATTACGGGTGTGTGTGTATCCTGCACCCCTCACTGTGTGTTGATGTGTAATCCTGCCCCCCTAATGTGATGTGTGTGGGTGATGTTGTTCTGGTGTGATTCATCATGCCCACCTTAATTGGCTGTGTATATGCCCCTTACCGGTTTGTGTACCTGCCTCGTGTGTGTGTGTCACTTCCTGCACCTACATGTGTGTGTGTTTCCTGCACCCTAGTACCTGTGTGTGTAGTTCCTGCACCCCTTACGTGTGTGTGTATTCCTGCCACCCCTTAGTGTGGTGTGTGCCTGCACCTACGTTGTTATTCCTGCACCCCTTACTGTGTGTGTGTATTCCTGCACCCTCATCTTTATCCGCACTTTTACTGTGGTGGAGTGTGTATGTAACTGCACCCCTAAGTACGTGTTGTGTGTGTATTACTGCCACCCCTCCTAATTGTGTGGTGTGTATTCCTGGCACCCCTTACCTGTGTGGTGTGTGGTATTCCTGACACCCTTATTCTTTTTGTTTTGTGTGGGTTATTCCTGACCCCCCTTTCAGTGTGTGTGTTGATTCTGCAACCCTTCTACGTGGGGTGTGCTGTGTTATCCTGCCACCCTTACCGGGTTTGTGTGTGTGTGGTGTATTCCTGCACCCCTACTCGTGTGTTGATGTGTATTCGCACGCCCTTACTGTGTGCCCCTGTGTGTATTCCTGCACCCTTACTGTGTGTGGGGATTTCCTGCCCTACCGGTGGTATTCCTTACCTTTCGGGTGTGTGTATTCTGCACCGCCTTACTGTGGTGTGTTATCAGCCTGCTGTGTTGTGTATTACTGCCACCTACCGGTGGCTGGCCTTTTCACCCTACCGTTGTTGTGTGTCTGTGTCCTGCACCGCCTTACTGTGTGTGTTGGTATTCCTGGTACGCCTTTTACGGTGTGGTATTTCCTGCCCCCACCGCCTCACCACGTGTGTGTGTGTATTTCCTGCAACCCCTTAATTGTTTTTTGTGTTTTGTTTGTGTGCATCCTGCCCCACCCCTCCCCCCCCCCACTTAATGTGTGTGTTGATATTCCTGCACCCCTACTCCTTGTGTGTGTAGTCCTGCCGCCTTACTTGGTGTGTATTCCTGTCACCCCTTAATCTGTGTCTGTGTGGTATCAGCACACCTTACTGTGTTGTGTGTACTTCCTGCACCCCTTACTCTGTTGTGTGTGTATTCATGCACCCCTTACTCTGTGGATTGTGGTTATTCGCACGCCTTACTGTGTTTGTGTGTGTATTCCCTGCCAGCTCCTGAATGTGTAGTGTGTATTACTGCACGCACTTTACGGTGTGTGATTCCTGCCCCCCCCTTACTGTGTGGCGTGGGTATGTTATCCTGCACCCCTTACTCTGTCGTGGTGTGTATGTCCTGCACGCCTTATCGCCCGTGTGTATTATGCCACCTAATGTGTGTGTATTCCTGCCCCCTGACTGTGTGTGTTGTATTCCTGCCCCCCCTTCAGGTGTGTGTGTGTATCTCTGCACCCCTGTACGGTTTGTTTTGGAGTTGTTGTGTATTCTGCCACCCTTACTGGTGTGTGGTGTATTCTGCACCCCTCTTACTGTGTGTGTGGTGTATTCCTGCAACCCCTTAATGTGTGTTGTGGTGGATCCTGCCCCCTCCTTACCGTGCGTGTTTGATTCCTCACCGCCTTATGTGTTGTAGTCTTGCCCCCTACTGGGTGTGTGTGTATTCCTGCCACCCTTACTGTGTGTGTAGTGTATTCTGCACCCCTTACTGTGCGCCCCCTTTCCCTGTGTGTATTCCTGCACCCTTTCTGTGTGTGTGTGTAATCCCTGCACCCATTTATCTGTGTGTTGGTGTGTGTGATTCCTTGCCCCCTACTGTGTGTGTGTATTCCTGCACCCCTTACTGTGGGTGAGTGCTATTCCTGCACCTTATGTTCCGTGTGTGTATTCCTGCAACCCCTTACGTGTGGTGCTGTGTTTTTATTTCCTGAACCCATATTACTGGGTGTGTGTGGTATTCCTGCACCTTACTGTTGTTGGTTGTGTGGTGTAGTCCTTGCCCCCCTTACTGTTTGTGTGTTGTATTCCTGCCCCCTTAAGGTGGTGTGTGTATTTGCTATTCCTGCACCCACTTAATGTGTGTGTCTTTTGTGTAATCACACGCCACCCTTTACTGTTGTGTGTGTGTGTGGATTCCTGCACCCCGTACTGTGTGTGTTGTGGATTCCTGCACACCCCTTACTGTGGTTATCCTGCACCCTTAATGTGGGTGGTTTATGTGGATGTGCACCCCTTACTGTGTTGGTGTGGTATTCCTTTGCACCCACCGTACTGTGTGTGTGGTGTGTATTTCCTTGCCCCCCCTTACTGTGTGTGTATTCTGGTGACACCCCTTAATGTGGTGTGTGGTGTTATTAGGGCATGTACACTGTATTGCTAACCATTACCCCAGGGCATGTACACTGTATTTGCTAATACCATTACCCCAGGGGCATGTACACTGTATGTGCTAATACCATTACCCCAGGGCATGTACACTGTATTGCTGATACCATACCCCAGGGCATGTACACTGTATTGATAATCCATTACCCCAGGGCATGTACACTGTATTGCTAATCATTCCCGGGCATGTACACTGTATTGCTAATACCATTACCCCAGGGCATGTACACTGTATTGCTAATACCATTACCCCAGGGCATGTACACTGTATTGTGATACCATTACCCCAGGGCATGTAACACTGTATTGCTAATACCATTACCCCAGGGCATGTACACTGTATTGCTAATACCATTACCCCAGGGCATGTACACTGTATTGCTAATACCATTACCCCAGGGCATGTACACTGTATTGCTAATACCATACCCCCAGGGATGTACACTGTATTGTGATACCATTACCCCAGGGCATGTACCCTGTATTGCTAATACCATTACCCAGGGCATGTACATGTATTGCTGTACATTACCCCAGGGCATGTACACTGTATTGTGATACCATTACCCCAGGGCATGTACACTGTATTGTGATACCATTACCCCAGGGCATGTACACTGTATTGCTGATACCATTACCCCAGGGCATGTACACTGTATTGCTGATACCATTACCCCAGGGCATGTACACTGTATTGCGATACCATACCCCAGGGCATGTACACTGTATTGCTAATACATTACCCCAGGGCATGTACACTGTATTGCTAATACCATTACCCCAGGGCATGTACACTGTATGCTAATACCATTACCCAGGGCATGTACACTGTATTGCTAATACCTACCCCAGGGCATGTACACTGTATGTGATACCATTACCCCAGGGCATGTACACTGTATTGTGATACCATTACCCCAGGGCATGTACACTGTATTGCTAATACCATTACCCCAGGGCATGTACACTGTATGCTAATACCATTACCCCAGGGCATGTACACTGTATTGTGATACCATTACCCAGGGCATGTGTACACTGTATTGCTAAAGGAATGTCTTTTGAGAATGGATTAAAATATTATGCTGGTAGCTTACTGCAAACACAAAATATTGATATGGTGGAAGAATGTTTACTAGTTTACTATTGAACATGTTATTACAGACATTAGGGTAGGGTATAAAGGTTGGACTAGATGGACGTATGTCTTTATACAACCTCCAATACTATGTTACATATGTAACTGTATACAGACATTATGGGTAGGGTATAAAGGTTGGACTAGAGGACGTATGTTCTTATACAACTCCAATACTATGTTACATGTAACTGTTATACAGACATTATGGGTAGGGTATAAAGGTTGGACTAGATGGACGTATGTCTTTATACAACCTCCAATACTATGTTACTATGTAACTGTTTAACAGACATTATGGGTAGGGATAAAGGTTGGACTAGATGGACGTATGTCTTTATACAACCTCCAATACTATGTTACTATGTAACTGTTATACAGACTTATGGGTAGGGTATAAAGGTTGGACTAGATGGACGTATGTCTTTATACAACCTCCAATACTATGTTACTATGTAACTGTTATACAGACATTATGGGTAGGGTATAAAGGTTGGACTAGATGGACGTATGTCTTTATACAACCTCAATACTATGTTACTATGTAACTGTTATACAGACATTATGGGTAGGGTATAAAGGTTGGACTAGATGGACGTATGTCTTTATACAACTCCAATACTATGTTACTATGTAACTGTTATACAGACATATTGGGTAGGGTATAAAAGTTGGACTAGATGGATGGATGTCTTTATACAACCTCCAATACTAGTTACTATGTAACTGTTATACAGACATTATGGGTAGGTTATAAGGTTGGCTAGATGGATGTATGTCTTTATACAACCTCCAATACTGTTACTATGTAACTGTTATACAGACATTATGGGTAGGGTATAAAGGTTGGTAGATGGACGTATGTCTTTATACAACCTCCAATACTATGTTACTATTAACTGTTATACAGACATTATGGGTAGGGTATAAGGTTGGACTAGATGGACGTAGTCTTATACAACCTCCAATACTATGTTACTATGTAACTGTTATACAGACATTATGGGTAGGGTATAAAGGTTGGACTAGATGGACGTATGTTTATACAACCAATACTATGTTACTATGTAACTGTTATACAGACATTATGGGTAGGGTATAAAGGTTGCTAGATGGACGTATGTTTTATACAACCTCCAATACTATGTTACTATGTAACTGTTATACAGACATTATGGGTAGGGTATAAAGGTTGGACTAGATGGACGTATGTCTTTATACAACCTCCGATACTATGTTACTATGCAACTGTTATATGTATGGGGTATGGTTTGCTGAATGGTAGGTGCTGTGCTTTTCTGATTACTACCTTGGTTTCCTTGGTTACTTCCATTCCCTTGTCCACCACTGACATTTGTTTTTACAGAAGGATGGATAATAATGTGAAAATGACTTGTCATCACTCCCTTATCTGATGTAAAGTCTGCACACAGTAAATCTGTTTCTGTAGATTTCATATATTAGAGAGGGGGAAGCCAAAGGGGTAGGGGGATCCCAGTGGCAGCTCCTACAGCCAATTTATATGGTTGGTTTTCTGTTTCTTTCAGGTTCTCCAGATATGAAACCAATGAGGTTAAAGGTGAAATTGTGCAATGAAGATCTGGACCCAGAGGATTCTCTGCCCACAATAAAGATGGAGACAGTTCCAGCCCCTGTGGATGGTGAGTGTCATTTCTATGGGACACAGATCACATAATTAAAGGTACAGTGTTTATATAGAATGTAAAGGGGAAGTTCAGACTGTATTTATTTCCTAAAATTATGTGTGATCCAGGTTCCCATGTCCCCTTTATAGAGAGAAGCCACTTGGTCATGTAAAGTCTGTATATACAATTATATCCGAAATAAAACAAATCTCACTAACAAGAGTAAGCAGTTTGGGAAGCAACCACAAGTTATTGGCCTTGACCAACAGCTGCTACCTGGAAGGGCAGTAAAAAAGAACAGAGGAGCTAGTGACTTCGCAGAATATCTTGTGGTCTTGGTGTTTTGAGGGTCCTTAGCAATACAGTAAACTTTGGTCTGTGCGGGTACAACGCCCCTTTAAAAATGTCTGACTAGGGTTTCATTTTCCTTTAAGGTTTGAGGATTTTGAGTTGGAAGTTTTAATGAAGGAAATAGAAAACAGATTATTGATGCATATTCCTCAGCCCCATGTAATATTATAATATCTGTGCTGTGTGGGTACTAATATCACTCCGTGCCCAGACTATGTATACATAATATTCCCCATTAGCAGGGGAATCATTGTAATTAAAGCAGTATTTCACATCCTAATATCAGTTTTCTTTGTCCGTTTTAGAGCGTTTGATAAATGATGAATGGAAATGGGATTTTGGAATTTCCTCTTCACAGTTAAATCCCAAGAGATCTGAATTCCTGAAATCTGGTGTTTTTCCCCATTGTTTGGATACAGCCATGGAGCAGATACATAGTGCTGGCGTGTTTACAAGACTGGAATTGCCCAGAAGAAAGACCAACACTGGAATAATCTTGGATGGTCAGTCCATAACCGGTAACCCATTGGGTATTGATTGTAATAACTGTGGGGAACGTTTCTCTATGGACAGTGACCTTGTTACTCACCTCTGTATGGAAGAGAAGAGAAATCAGCCTTGTATTGCAGAGTGTGAGCAGAGCATCAGTCCTGCGGGACAGGATCTTATAATAGAGAAACCCTCCAAAGATGGAAATTCTCTGGAGGAAACCAATATTGTCCCTTTGGATCCAAAACTGTTCACATGTGCAGAGTGTGGAAGAATCTTTACTTATAACAGACGTTTTGAGAAACACCAGAAAACTCACACAGGGTTGAGATTTGTTAAGTGTCCTATATGTGGGAAGGATTTTTCTTCCAGGGCCAATCTAGTGGAACATCAGAAAATCCACAAAGGTGTTTTGTTTGTCACGTGCACGGAATGTGGGAAAGAATTTTCTTCCAGAACCAAACTTGCCGAACACCAGAAACTTCACACCGGAGAGAAATCGTTCAAATGCCTGGAATGCGGAAAACAATTATCTTCCAAGCCAAGTCTACAGATACACACAAGTATTCACACAGGGATAAGACCCTTTCCATGTCCTGAATGTGGGAAAATGTTTGCTACTAAAAACCAGCTTTATGTCCACCAGAATATTCACAAAGGTTTAAAACCCTTTAAATGTACAGAATGCGGGAAAGGCTTTTCATGGAAGCCCCATCTGCAGAGACACCAGAGAACTCACACAGGAGAGAAACCGTTCAGTTGTACAGAGTGTGGAAAAGGTTTCTCTCGAGATTACCACTTACAAGGACATCTGAAAATGCATGCTGGAGTAAAATCTTTCACTTGCTTTGAATGTGGGAAATGTTTCTATGAAAACAGGTGTCTTCTTTTGCATCAGAAAGTACATACTGGGCAGATAAAATGTACAGAATGTGGAAAATGTTTCCAATCAAGTAGCAACCTTAAAGCACATCAGAGAGTTCACACAGGGGAGAAACCCTTCATGTGTACAGAATGTGATAAATGTTTTTCCACTAAGAAATCACTTATACTGCATCAGAGACTTCACACAGGGGAGAAACCATTCATTTGCACAAAGTGTGACAAATGTTTTACAAATAAGAAAGCCCATAAACAGCACCAGATGGTTCACACGGGGGAAAAACCTTTCGTGTGCACGGAATGTGACGAACGCTTTAAAAGTCGGAACGGACTTAAACTGCACCAGACGATTCATACGGGAGAGAATCCTTTTAGATGCACGGAATGTGGGGAATGTTTCCAGTCTAAGGACAGCCTGAAATTGCACACTTTGATTCACACAGGGGAAAACCCCTTTAGCTGCGCAGAATGTGGCAAATTATTTGCTTACCCTAGTAGCCTCAAACGCCATGAAAATACTCACAGAGGGAAAATAGACAATAAGTTAATTGTAACTGATGAAAGTTTCCCACTGAAATGGGAGAAATAAAACATTAAAAACCCACAATGGGTTTTTCACCCTCCTGCGGTGCTTCATTCCCCTGGTACAGGTGCCCAAATTGGGACAAGGGGAACTGATGTGCAACAGCCTGGACATATGACCCATCTCCTGGATGTGTGACCTGCTCCAAATCTTACTAGCAACTCATGCAACCTTAATAGAGGTCAGGGAATGGGTCGTGTGACCAGGCAGGGGTGGCAGGAAGGTAAGAAACTCTGGTCCTGGTCGGTTCCTCTAAGGTAAGTGACCCACTGTGAGATTTTGAATTGTTTTGTGGTATTTAATGTAAATGTTTTTATCCATTCTTCTCACAGACAAGGGCCACTGCCATCATTAGTCTTACCTTTTCCCTTAGGCAAAAGCAAAAGACAGGGTGATTGACAACAGTTCCCCCCCTCTGAGCTTGGTCCATTATGGCAGCATAAGACAAAGGCAATGAACCAATGCACACAAGTTAACCTCTGGTGTTTATTCCGCAGCCAGCATGAATGGCAGACCAAAAATCAGAGACAAGAAGACTGCAAAAGAATTGCACCATGTTAGCCATTGACGAAATTAGAGACATCTTGGATATAAAGTAATTCAATAAATTGGCTAACTAAAATTATTGAAAATTAAGCGTTCAAAGCACCTGGGCTTCTTCTTCAGGCATGATACAATACTGAATCAGTCACACTATTTATACATACATGATACAACACTGAATCTAGTAAGTCACACTATTTATACATACATGATACAACACTGAATCTAGTAAGTCACACTATTTATACATACCTGATACATACTGAATCAGTCACACTATTATAAATACATGATACAATACTGAATCAGTCACACTATTTATACATACATGACACAATACTGAATCAGTCACACTATTTATACATACTGAATCCAGTCACACTATTTATACATACATGACACATACTGAATCAGTCACACTATTTATACATACATGACACATACTGAATCAGTCACACTATTTATACATACATGATCCACACTGAATCTAGTAAGTCACACTATTATACATACCTGATCAATACTGAATCAGTCACACTATTTATACATACATGATACAACACTGAATCTAGTAAGTCACACTATTTATACATACATGATACAATACTGAATCAGTCACACTATTTATACATACATGATACAACACTGAATCTAGTAAGTCACACTATTTATACATACATGATACAATACTGAATCAGTCACACTATTTATACATACATGATACAACACTGAATCTAGTAAGTCACACTATTTATACATACATGATACAACACTGAATCTAGTAAGTCACACTATTTATACATACATGATACAATACTGAATCTAGTAAGTCACACTATACATACATGACACAATACTGCATCAGTCACACTATTTATACATACATGATACAATACTGAATCAGTCACACTATTTATACATACATGCTACAATACTGAATCAGTCTCACTATTTATACATACATGATTCAATACTGAATCTTTTAAGTCACACTATTTTATACACAAAACAACAAAAACTTACTAAAATTGTACTTTTTGCTAGAGAACAATTATTATGTATACTTTACAATTGCATGTATACATTCACATCAGGCCCTGCCCTGAAGAGCTTACAATCTAAGCACATTTATTTGACACATACAACCTATCAGTATGTCTTTATGATTGTGGGGGAAACCGGAGTGCCCGGAGGAAACCCATGCAAGCATGGGGAGAACATACAAACTCCTTGTAGATGTGTCCAAGGGTGGAATCGAACTCAGGACTTCAGCTGAAGCTAACCACTGAGCCACCGTGCTGAGATAAAGCTGCTTAGTATGTGCAATTAAATTTATGTGCACCACACACACATACAAACAACACACATGCATAAACCCTGAAAACACAAAACTGATCTTTTCCCCTAAAAATGTCTCTTGAGAGAGAGAGACTGATCTTGGCTCCCCCCTGGCTGATACATTAACTCCTTTTCTTGGAGTTGATTTGTCTTGTAACTTGGTGGCCATGCATTTTATTGTACTTAGGGGAGCCCTGTAAGGCTGTTCTTTTGAAAGAATGGAGTCCATGAGGTTATAGGTTAATTTTTTACTAAATTAAGTTTCTTTCTGCCATTCTTGTTGGCTGGGAAATTAACCAAACAGAAATAAAAAGTGGATTTTCATGTTGGTATAAAGTATCTGCATAGAAAATGATCAGTCAAATAATGTTGAATACTGGGGTCAAGGGGCATGGCCAATAGGTGCAGATGCTCACAAGGCTGTTTGGCTAGGGATGTACTGGCAGCAAGATGGCAGCCTGCTTAGTTACGGAATCCACTTCTTACACGTAATTAAATGCAGCTCACTGGAGTATTTTATACTGCATGGGTGTTCTGTTGATGACTGCTTTCACTGTAAGGATTGGAAATAGAGGTTTAGGATAATGTGTCGCCGTCTGTTGGAATAACGGGTCATGGTCAGTCAGTCGGGTAATGGGTTGGGTCACAGTAATTCATGATATCGGGTCACCGTCAGTGTAACGGGTTATCAGTAAGGATAAAGGGTCGGGTCAACATCAGTCAGGATAATGGGTCGGGTCACGGTCAGTCAGGATAACTGGTTATCGTCAGTAAGGATAAAGGGTCGGGTCAACATCAGTCAGGTTAACGGGTCACTGTCGGTCAGGATAATGGGTCGGGTCACGGTCAGTCAGGATAACTGGTTATCGTCAGTAAGGATAAAGGGTCGGGTCAACATCAGTCAGGCTAACGGGTCACTGTCGGTCAGGATAATGGGTCGGGTCACGGTCAGTCAGGATAACTGGTTATCGTCAGTAAGGATAAAGGGTTGGGTCAAGATAAGTCAGGATAACAGGTCATGGTCAGCCAGGATAACGTGTCACGGTGAGTCAGGGTAACGGGTCATCATCAATCAGGATTAATGGTCGGTCAGGATAATGGGTCGGGTAACCATAAGTCAGGATAACGAGTCACCGTTAGTCTGGATAATGGGTCATCATCATTAACTATAAAGGGCTCGGATCAATATCATAATAAAGGGTCACCGGCGGTCACGTTAACGGGTCGGTAAGCGGTAGACATAATGAAGTTAAAGGACCGACACTTTAAATACTGAGTCTGTGTAAATTTCATGTATTTGCCAATAAAAACCTTTAAACTTGTGAAATGTTTTTAATGGACCATCAGTTTCCATAGAAGTGTAAAGTATAGTAAATAATATGTATAGTAATAGTATGTATAGTAATAGTATGTATAGTAATAGTATGTAAATAATAATCTAACTGGATCAAACTGAACCTTTGATTAGGGGACCCACAGTAACAATCTGTAAGGTTCTATCAATTATCTGTTCTAGATGTGGCTACACAGTCCCGAGCAGTCTCTACATAAAGTATAGAGAAGATCATTTGTGACTGCCACACACCCAAATGATCTCGGGCAGATCCCTATGCTACAATAGGAGTACACAGGGGCGCCTCTCCCATTAGGCAAGGTGTCTTAGGCAGCACCCATGTGGTAGAGGAGGAACGAGGCAGTTTTCAGTAGTGGCTGCTGAACTGGAGGGTGCTCTTACAGTGGCTGCTGAACTGGGGGGAGCTCTTACAGTGGCTGCTGAACTGGGGGGGCTCTTACAGTGGCTGCTGAACTGGGGGGAGCTCTACAGTGGCTGCTGAACTGGGGGAGCTCTACAGTGGCTGCTGAAACTGGGGGGAGCTTCTACAGGGGCTGTGAACTGGGGGGAGTCTTACAGTGGGCTGAACTGGGGGGGGGAGCTCTTACAGTGGCTGCTGAACTGGGGGGAGCTCTTTACAGTGGTGCTGAACTGGGGGGAGCTCTTAGGGCTCTACAGTGGCTGCTGAACTGGGGGGAGCTCTTACAGTGGCTGCTGGCTGAACTGGGGGAGCTCTTACAGTGGCTGCTGAACTGGGGGGAGCTCTACAGTGGCTGCTGAAACTGGGGGGAGCTCTTACAGTGGCTGCTGAACTGGGGGAGCTCTTACCGTGGCTGCTGAACTGGGGGGAGCTCTTACAGTGGCTGCTGATGAACTGGGGGGAGCTCTTACAGTGGCTGCTGAACTGGGGGGAGGCTCTTACAGTGGCTGTGAACTGGGGGGAGCTCTTAAGTGGCTGTGAACTGGGGGGAGCTCTTACAGTGGCTGCTGAACTGGGGGGAGCTCTTACAGTGGCTGCTGAACTGGGGGGAGCTCTTACAGTGGCTGCTGAACTGGGGGGAGCTCTTACAGTGGCTGCTGAACTGGGGGGAGCTCTTACAGTGGCTGCTGAACTGGGGGGAGCTCTTACAGTGGCTGCTGAACTGGGGGGAGCTCTTACAGTGCTTCCTGAACTGGGGGGAGCTCTTACAGTGGCTGCTGAACTGGGGGGAGCTCTTCCAGTGGCTGCTGAACTGGGGGGAGCTCTTACAGTGGCTGCTACTGGGGGGAGCTCTTACAGTGGCTGCTGAACTGGGGGGAGCTCTTACAGTGCTGCTGAACTGGGGGGAGCTTCTTACAGTGGCTGCTGAACTGGGGGGAGCTCTTACAGTGGCATGGGGACTAGGGGCTGAACTGGGGGGGTCTCTACAGTGGCTGCTGAACTGGGGGGAGCTCTTACAGTGGCTGCTGAACGGGGGGGGAGCTCTTACAGTGGCTGCTGAACTGGGGGGAGCTCTTACAGTGGCTGCTGAACTGGGGGGAGCTCTTACAGTGGCTGCTGAACTGGGGGGAGCTCTTACAGTGGCTGCTGAACTGGGGGGAGCTCTTACAGTGGCTGCTGAACTGGGGGGAGCTCTTACAGTGGCTGCTGAACTGGGGGGAGCTCTTACAGTGGCTGCTGAACTGGGGGGTGCTCTTACAGTGGCTGCTGAACTGGGGGGAGCTCTTACAGTGGCTGCTGAACTGGGGGGAGCTCTTACAGTGGCTGCTGAACGGGGGGAGCTCTTACATGGCTGCTGAACGGGAGCTCTTACAGTGGGCTGCGAACTGGGGAGCTCTTACAGTGGCTGCTAACTGGGGGGAGCTCTTACAGTGGCTGCTAACTGGGGGGTGCTCTTACAGTGGCTGCTGAACTGGGGGGAGCTCTTACAGTGGCTGCTGAACTGGGGGTTGCTCTTACAGTGGCTGCTGAACTGGAGGCCTTCATCTGTGGGAAACCAATTTCGTTGCTGGCAGTAAATGGGCAGTGGCTGGGCTTACGCTAAAGTTCCCATAATGCATTTCCAGAAATGATGCATTTATGATTTGCAGAAGTGATGCATTGTGGCACAATTACATAATTGGCATTTTTTATGGCACAGTAATGGTGTACCGTGTTTAGCCCTGTAGTCTGCCAACCTACTACTTTGTTATTCTAATCTCATGGCTACTAAATAATCTAACTCTTTGGCATAATCTTCTATTCAGAATGTAGATACAGAGGAGCCCAAGGTTAAATCTACAGGAAAGAAATCTGTGTCTTAAACTAAACATTTAAGGGGGCGATGCAATATAATCTGATGCAGTTTACTAGCCCGAGGACCCAGGTAACTGTGCCTGCTTACGTCTTCTATTCAAAGGCGCTATATTTTGGCGATACAAAGTAGGAGGTTTGCATCGCCTACACAAACCCTATAATACATTGTATAGCGTGGGTTTTACTGACTTGGGCATTTAGCGCCCTTAGCGTTAGGTCATTGTGAAACGCCAATTAACGACTTGTCGCTAAGGATGAAGAATCTACGGCTGTGGGAGATTTGCTAGATCGGTTGAAGGATTCTATGGTGGATAAATCATCCTGGCCAGGGTAAAAGACAAGAACGGGTGTGTAATGTGGGTAGATCAGTACCAGGTACTTTTCCTATACGGATAGACCTGAAATGATGGTGGAAAAGGAATTTTTCAGTTCTGATTTGGATGATATGAAAAATGTAATCAAGGTCAATCTTCATGCTTTACACGGAAACTACAGTGTACGGATATAGAATAGGGGGATGTGTTTTACCCCTCCCCTGAATGTTATATCATAAATCTTCATTTGTTATCCTATAGTAGAGAATGTACCCGCTACTGTAAATTATAAGGGTATTAGAAGTCACAGAGGAGTTCCCTGACCATATAAAATCACAAGGCTACAGGCCTTGGAGCACAGAACTCCAAAGTGATCTCTAATATCCTTAAAAATTTAAAGTAGGGGGTATATCATGTTACAACCTACCCCTGTAGTGGATTTCTATTGGTGGAACTGTAAGATTATAGCCTTATAATCTTACAGTTCCAGGAGGAGAAGGAAACCAGAAGCCACAAAGGGGTAGGTTATAATAAATAATGCACCCCGAACTGTAAATTATAGGGATATTAGAAGTCACCTTGGAGTTCCGTGCGCTGTATAAAAGGTACTCGGCCTGCGGCCTCGTACTTTTATATGGTCACGGAACTCCTTGGTGACTTCTAATATCCTTATAATTTACAGTTGGGGGTGCATTATCCACTATATTATTTACAGTTTTATCCCATTGGGATCCACAACAGGGGTAGATTACATTTCCATAAATGGGTCCGACACCCAGAAAGCAGGTCATTCATTAATGTGTAGAGGATACACCAACTCCTAACTTGACAAACGTATAGAAATATAGTCACACAAGGACCCAATAGCTCCCAGTGATTTATTGGAGATAACGCACACGTTTCGGACCTCACAGAACTGAAACGTGTTGGGCCGTATTTCCAATAAATCACACTGAGCCCTGCTATTGGGTCCTTGTATGAATATATTTATATACACTTAACCTTTGACTTTTATATTACAATTTACAATAATAATTTATATTACAAATAATAAACGATGTAACATGGATGTTTCCCAAATAAGACACAAGACCATGTTCGTTTTGTTAACACCGATTTATTTTTCCAAATACAATAACATTTAAATTAATTAGGAAATGATAAAAATACACGGGAGTTAACTTACCCTCTAAACTAGATGAAAGACTCTATTCCTATTGGATGGAACATTTAATGTCGGCTATCACTGATAACACATCCAAGATAAAATGAAGATAAGATGAAGATCAAAACCCTAATTTAATTAGGTAGATTTCTGTGTTGAATAAATTACAGGTCGGAGGGGCTTGACTATGCAGAGAGACAAGTCAGGGCTGTTTACATTGGAGAAGCGACGTTTGCGTGGGGACATGCAATGAACTCTCTGGTGCATTGTTCACTAATAGGTCATATCAGAGGACACATGGACTTCCTCTAAGGTTGGAAGAAAAGAAGTTTCATCTTCAGGTTAGGAAAGGTTTCTTTACAGTGAGAACGGTAAAATTGTGGAACTGTCTTCCGGCAGATGTGGTAATGGCAAGTTCATTGAATAGCTTTAAAAGTGGCCTAGATAAGTTTCTAAAACTAAAAAATATTGAGACCTACTGGTATTAATACATATACTGTAGTTCTGGTTGGTATAGGGATACTATATAATATTGAGAATTACTGGTATTAATACATATACTGTAGTTCTGGTTGGTACGGGGATACTATATGAGAATTATTGGTATTAATACATATACTGTAGTTCTGGTTGGTACGGGGATACTATATAATATTGAGAATTACTGGTATTAATACATATACTGTAGTTCTGGTTGGTACAGGGATACTATATAATATTGAGAATTACTGGTATTAATACATATACTGTAGTTCTGGTTGGTACAGGGATACTATATAATGAGAATTATTGGTATTAATACATATTCTGTAGTTCTGGCATCCCATTCAGCCTCTTTGTCACTTAGTTTGATAATAGTTTTTTGTTGCCCCATTTTGTTCTTTCACCCCCAAACGTTTGGAAATTTTGGGAAGAACAGTGGCTTCCACAGGAGTAGTTCCTTGGGCAGTGTGTAACACGAGAAGTCTTCAGAAAGGTCTTCAAACACAATAGAATGTGAACTCTCTGGATATTTCATTGTTCTAGATCAGAGACAGAAAAATTCTCTAGATTGTTTGGTTAAGAAAGACAATCTGATCCAAGGAAAATCTATTCTTTGCCAACATTTTATATTATGCCAGTCTGAGAGGTTGGGGGGGGCTCATTCAAGTAATGCAAGTTAAGGTTTATGTAACTAAACTGTAACGTAATCAAGAGAGCAAACAATTGTCGGTTGGCCCAAAAAATTTGCAATGTTTTTGCCGGCGGGCACAACCGATGTTGGTCACCCGTTTATCTGCTTCCGGACAAACATCAAAACCCACCTCTTAAGACAAACATATAACCTGATCTAGGACATTTCCCCTTCCCACTGAATCACTCTCCGAGGGCTGCACGTACTTATATTATATGCATCACCCTTGTATGTGATACATATGACTGTATAATATATACTACCCTTGCATGTATGACTATGTAAAGCACTACAGAAGATGTTGGCACTATATTAATCCATAATAACAATAATAATCTTTTTTAAGGGTATATAAACCCTGTTGTATTGTTTAAAAGAACGTTATACTAAAAAAGCCTAAAAGTAGTTTATACTTTTTGTATTAATAAATCTATAGTTTTATATTTGTCCAATTCCTTTGAATAAGCCTCAGATGAAGCCACTTTTGGAAAAATGGTCTATCGTTGGGCAAATATCTTAGTGTATGTCTACCATAATAATGATGCAACTTTCTGTCCATTTACATTGTGGCTTTGCATGACATTTTCCTGGATCTTGCTGCCATCGGGCTTCTGTGGCTTTGGATTGTTAACATGTACACCAAGTAAACCATTTCTAGCTTATTCAAGTTTGGGGGCTTTAGTTGCCCTTTAAAATTATGCCATTAAAATATCCTATTAATAAATACAACATATTTCATTTATAAAAACAATTGACAACTTGCTAGGGTTGCTTCATCACATTACTCTTGTCGTGAATTTTTCGGTGACGATAAATGCCATTAAGTGAAGAAAATGTTTTCCCACATTCTGTGCAGGTGAAAGGTTTCACTCCTGTATGTATTAAACTGTGTCTCTTCAAAGAATATTTAAAAGGGAATGTTTTCCCACATTCTGTACACACAAATGGTTTCTCCCCTGTGTGAACTATTTGGTGAGCTTTAAGGCTGCTCATAGATGAGAAACATTTTCCACATTCTGTACATTTTATCTCTCCAGTATGTACCTTCTGGTGCAGCCTAAGGTAGATCATTTCATAGAAACTTTTCCCGCATTCTGTGCAAATGAATGGTTTTTCCCCTGTGTGAAGCTTCTGATGACTCAAAAGGCTGTATTTTCTAGAAAATGTTTTTCCACATTCTGTACAATTGAAACATTTCCCAGCTATGTGTACTTTTTGATGTTCTTTAAGGTTGCTCAAAGAAATAAAACACTTTCCACATTCAATACATGCAAAAGGGGTTTCTCCGGTATGCAATTTCTTATGATTTTGAAGGCTCACATTATGAGAGAATGTTTTTCCACATTCATTACAGGTGTATCGTTTAACACCTGTGTGTCGTCTCTTGTGTTTTAGAAGATTGCATTTATGATAAAAGCTTTTCCCACATTCCAAGCAAGTGAAAGGTTTCTGTCCTGTGTGAATATTCAGGTGGCTCTGTAGATGTATCTCTCGTGAGAAGCTTTTCCCACACTGTGTACAGGTGAATGGTTTATCCTCTGTGTGAACTTGCTGGTGCCTTATAAGGTTGCTTTTATTAGAGTAATTCTTTCCACATTTTAAACAAGTGAAATGTTTCACTTTATTTATAATAAGTTGTTCCTGTACCAATCCTGTAAAGGTTTCCGTGCCCTGGGCAGAATCCCAACTATTACAGCTCTCCTGTTTAAATTGTGTTCTGGAAACTTCGCAATCCAAGCTGTAGTGATTATTTGTTAAACTCCTTGGATGAATCTTTTGGTGACGGTAAAAATGGCTAATGGAAGCAAATGTTTTCCCACATTCAGGGCAGGTGAACGTTTTCACCCCTTGATGTACCATAAGATGCCTTTTTAAGGAGTAATTAAAAGGGAATGTTTTCCCACATTCTGTACACATGAATGGTTTCTCCCCTGTATGAATTTTCTGGTGTGCTTTAAGGCTTCTCACAGACGAGAAACATTTTTTACATTCGGCGCATTCTATCCCCAAAGTATGCATCTTCTGGTGCAGCCTGAGGAAGATCATTTTATAAAATCCTTTACCACATTCCGTGCAAACAAAAGGTTTCTCCTCCGTGTGAAGCTTCTGATGCCGTAAAAGGCTGTATTTTCGGGAAAATGTTTTTCCACATTCCGTACACTTTAAACATCTTCCGGCTTTGTGGATTTTAAAACTATTGTGCAAACTCTTGTGTTTCAATAGACTGTATTTACTATTAAAGCTTTTCCCACATTCTAAGCAAGTGAAAGTTTTTTTTCCATTGTGCATGTGATTTTGTAGATGGATTTCTCTTGAGAAACGGTTTGCACGCTGTGGACAGATGAATGGTTTCTCCCGTGTGTGAATTTGTAGGTGCCTTAGGAGGTTATATTTGGATGAGAAGTGCTTTCCACATTCTGAGCACTTAAAGGGTTTCTTTTGTGAATAAATACTGAGCAGACCCTGTGCTGATCCTGGAATTGCAACTTCTATTGGCTCTTCGGGTTCAGTCGTTTCAGAGCTTTCTTTTTTCAACCGTGGATTGGAAGGTACAGAAACCAATTTAAATTGATCATTCATCAAACAATCTAAATTGAAACAGATCATGAAGATTAATACTTGAAATTAAAGTAAAAGGAAAGCTAAAGGGTATGCCTACCCCCTAAACAAACCAAGATCCCGCATGGTCTAAACAGCTCAATTCGTCCTCTAAATATACTTAACTTTGTTCCCATCTCATCCCGTCTCAGCCCAGCCCCTACTGCTTGCGTCTGTGCACGGAAGATAAGCAGAAGGTAACAAGGGAACAAGGGCTCTTAAGTAGATGTAGAGGCCAAATGGAGCTGTTTTGACCATGTGAGGTCTCGGTTTTGGGGGGTTTCCAATCAGCAGAAGAATTTTTGTTTAGGGGGTGGCCATTCACTTTAAATAAATGAATAAAATAAAAGTTCAGGTGATTGGCCATGTAATTGGGACCCAAACTGCGTCTAATTTATGAATGGGTCCATTTATAATGTATCTAGGAGGATATACTTCTGTTATAACATAGCATCAGAGTGGGATAGGAAACATAGGTGATTAGAAACCAAATGTAAATAATACAGTAAACATTTATCCTTTCCAGCTAACAATGGCCTATTTCTGTTCTATCACAACAGCCGAGTAGAAATATAACACAGTGTTTACGTAAGATGATAATATAAATAGAGAGCAGAGCAGGGGGAAGAGAAAAACGTAAGAGGGCTATGGAAGAATGGGTGGTTAAGGAGTCTCCTCCCACTGGATTCCATCCTATAGTAATGAGTCTCCTCCCACTGGATATCATCCTATAGTAAGGAGTCTCCTCCTACTGGATTCCATCCTATAGTAAGGAGTCTCCTCCCCCTGGGTTTCATTCTATAGTAAGGAGTCTCCTCCCACTGGATTTCATCCTATAGTAAGGAGTCTCCTCCCACTGGATTTCATCCTATAGTAAGGAGTCTCCTCCCACTGGATTCCATCCAATAGTAATGAGTCTCCTCCCACTGGTTTCCATCCTATAGTAAGGAGTCTCCTCCCGCTGGATATCATCCTATAGTAAGGAGTCTCCTCCCACTGGATTCCATCCTATAGTAAGGAGTCTCCTCCCACTGGATTTCATCCTATCAGTAAGAAGTCTGCTCCCACTGGATTTCATCCTATCAGTAAGGAGTCTCCTCCCACTGGATATTATCCTATAGTAAGGAGTCTGCTCCCACTGGATTTCATCCTATCAGTAAGGAGTCTCCACCCACTGGATTTCATCCTATAGTAAGGAGTCTCCTCCCACTGGATTCCATCCTATAGTAAGGAGTCTCCTCCCACTGGATTTTAGTTAGATCCCATCCTAGCCAGTCAGTGTTTCAGTGCTTAATTGAATAATTAATTAAAACATGAAGCCGGATTGATTTACTCAAGGTTTCGTACTCTTCAACCAATCATTGACCTCCATATAATAAAAGCATTAAGAGATTCTAACCCCCTCTTCACCACAAGCCACTGGCTTCAGTTTAAAATTACTTAACGCGAAACAGTGTTTTAATAGGTAGTTTATGGTCTATAACCCAAAGAAAATGTATTTATGCCTGATGTGTCCTTTATCATCATTAACAATGTCCTAAAGAAATGTAACTCACCAGCCTCATTATCTGATTCCATTTCCATCTTGGGGGACGACTCATCATTTTCTATCTTTATCTGTAATATTTCATAATCTGGTAAACCTGCCAATAAGAGAAAAGCTGCTTGAGTATTTCCCCTTTAGTAGCTGAAGATGTTGGCTCTGGTCTCAGACTAGTCTCCTATTGGTGCAGCCGATCACATGACTGGGAGGTGTGGTGTAGGAGTGCCCCGCTCCCAAGAAACAGCAAAAAATAAACCCCACTGCACCACCATCCACCAGTGGAGTATTTTAGAACACCCATGAACCAATTAAAGGAGAGATGCCCAACACACAGTGTGGTCACTGACCATTTAGTAATTTGCACAGGCCCAGTTCTAAGCTACTGCAGGAACTTGTTACAGCAGGTCACACCTTCTATTATTCTCTAGCCAATCCTGCTACAGTCCATATTAGCATAGGGAACATGTAACAGGAAGTCAGTAGGTGTGTAGACAGTGCACATACAGTTATCTGGTTCTACTGGGGGTTAAACCTAATTTACTGTCTTTTACTTGAGTGGTAATTTACAGTTTATTGGTGTTCTTGGGAGGGGGTGCTTTCTGATTATGGAGTATATATACATATAGAAATGTGACTCACCGGATGAAGAAGCTGCATCCATATTTATTGTGGGCAGAGGATCCTCGGGGTCCAGATCTTGATTCTCCGATTTCACCTCTAACCTTTTTGGTTCCATCTCTGGAGAAATGACAGAAAGGAACAGTAAACCCACCATATAAACTGGCTGTGGGAGCTGCCATTGTCTTTTATAATTAAAAATGTAAATATCTGTTCTGCTGGTGAAGTGTACATGTTCCACTGACCCCCGTATAGGGAAGGAGATCCTTACACATGGATCTAATTACAGTATGGCTGATAACTCACCGCCATTCAGTAACACTATCCAGCTGTGTACTGCTATATCCAGATCTTCATTGTCTGGTGGAGAACCTGACAGAAAGGAACAAAAGCCCCATCAGATTGAGCTGGTTGAGGGAGCTGCCACTGTGCCTGTTATCACTGTGTTATATGTACATATCCAGCATTACAGAGATTATAAAGGGGAACTAAAGTCTCCAGACAACATTGCCCCAATAGAAAGAACACATTCACAAATATACAAAAAGCTATGTCTCACCTCTCCCCTTGCTGTGGGTACTAGGTGTCAGCTCCCATAATTCACCTTATCTGGGAACACCCAGATAAATGTACGCAGTACACTTTACAGGAATCTGCAGCCTGGATTCCTGGAAGCTGACAGCCATTCACGTTACAGCTCAGAAATCATCCCTCCCTCTGACACAGAACACAGATATCAGTGCAGTTTTTGTGTAAACACATTACAAATGCTCCTTTCCCTAACAATGATAAATGCCTTTGCTTTTCATACAAAAAAAAGCAATTTTTGCAGTTTATTTATTAGATAGCGTGGATGTAAGAAACAGAATATTAACATTTCAGTGAATAATAAAAGTAAGTATGGGGAATCAAACCTGCAACTTTCTATACTGTGTCTTTCTAAAAATAAAGCTTTCTACCTCTATGCCACAAGGGCTACTATGGGGGATATCAGTACATGTAGAATCTCTTTATTTTAGAAACAGAAATAAAGGAAGCCCCAATGGTCTGTTTGTTTCAAAAACCATCACTTTAGCAGCACACCACCACTGCAGATACAATACATACATTGCAGTAAATGTCAGTAAAATCAGTTCACTATTTTGTATTGCTACTGGAAGACTGTCAGCAATTCACGCTGGTTGGTAAATAAAAACAGAGCTGCTATATATAAAGTTAGTACATATTTAGAAACTTTATATTTTTCTAAAAACATCATGGAAACAAACAATCTACTGCAATAAACTCGGGCAGTAGACTATGTTGGATTGTTTCATAAGTAAACTAGGGGATTTGAACCTGTGACTTCTTGGGCTGTGTGTTCCTTGGCATGTACATGAGACAGTGAACTCTGGGGTCAGGGGGCGTGGCACTTCGAAGCCAACATGGCCTATGAGTAACAGAATCTATTACTTACATGTACTAGATAAAATCTTACATATATAGTATTGTATAGGTGTTCTGGGGAGAAAAGCTTTCACATTAGGATTTAATAAAATGTAAGTTTAGTTCTCCTTTAAAGGGCAACTACACAAGGGATAATGTGCCATTCTCCTTCCCCTTTAACCAGCACCTTCCCTGTCAAGCCCTGCAATGAAAAAAGATACGCTAGATACATTTACATGGACCTTTACTTGTCCGGAAATCCTTCTTTCAGCCATTAACGTGGAATCCTTCTCTCACACGGTACCTTTTAAATCCTCCTGTCAGCCGGGGCGGGTGAAATGAAGCAGAGCGTGCAGAGGAAGTCGTCAAGCATGGCCGCTCTGCTTCATTTCACCCAGCCCGGGAAGGTGCTGGTTAAATGAACGGGTAGCAGCAGTGATATATATTCTTATAATAATCACTCAGCTACGTAGTTAAGTGATTTTTATGAGGATAAATTTCACTGTTGCTCCCCATTCAGACACCATAGACATATATTATACTAGCAATTCCCCTTCACGCACACCTCCTCCAATGACATCACGCTTGTGCAAATTAGGGAACTTAATATCCTTATATTATAATGTGAAGGGGGTGCATTATTTCTTATTATACATAAGGTTTATATAGTTAATTATCAGTGATTTTATTTTAAAGTGACAGGTTCACTTTTTTAAAACCATTATGGGGTTGGAACAGTGGATGGGGCCAGAAGGCTACGGGAGCTGCAGTGGGACATTTTCACATAATAATCACTCAGTGACAGAGCGGTTTTCTGAAAAGATCCAGAATCAAGCAGCAGAAAAACACTACATGTAGTGTAACGCCAACCGCTGAAAATGTCTGTTCACTGTTCACACTTTGTGTGAAACAAGGCAAAAGGTGGACATAGCCATAGCAACATTATCAGCCAATACCTGTAACACCCTCCTGTCTGTTCAAACATTCTACTGTCTACTGTCACCCCCCATAGTGAACACTGTACCTTTAATAACATGGTCTGTGTCACCATCCACAGGGACTGGATCCATCTCCATCTTTATTGTGGGCAGATGGTCCTCAGGGTCCAGATCTTTATACTCTAATTTCACCTTTAACCTCCCTGGTTCCATCTCTGGAGAATCTGACAGAAAGGAACAGAAAACCCACCATATAAAGCTGGCTGTGGGAGCTGCCACTGGGATCCACTCTTGGTATCAGGGCAATAACATTGTGGGAGCTGCCACTGGGATCCCTCCTGGTATCAGCACAATAATAACATTGTGGGAGCTACCACTGGGATCCCCTCCTGGTATCAGGACAGTAACATTGTGGGAGCTACCACTGGGATCCCCTCCTAGTATCAGGACAATAACATTGTGGGAGCTGCCACTGGGATCCCCTACTGGTATCAGGACAATAATAACATTGTGGGAGCTGCCACTGGGATCCCTCCTGGTATCAGGACAATAATAACATTGTGGGAGCTGCCACTGGGATCCCATCCTGGTATCAGGACAATAACGATATATACGTTACATATTGATTCTATTATATTATTTTACATATTGATATATCTTATATATATTTTAGATAGACTTAAATAGTGACATTTATATATATATAGATATTACTGTAACATATTGATATCTACTATATATATAAACTTTACATATTGACACTAATATCTATATATATACTTTACATATTGATATCTTTATATTATTAAACTTTACATATTGACATCTATAGATCTTTATATATACTTTACATATTGATATTCTAATATATATATACTTTACATATGGATATCTATATATATATAAACTTACATATTGACATCTAATATCTACATATAACTTTACATATTGATATCTCTATATATATACTTTATATTGATATTAATATATATTTTACATATTGATATATCTATATAGATATATACTTACTTACAATTGATATCTATATAGTATACTTTACATATGATATTAGATAATATTTACATATTGATATATCTAAATATATATGCTTTACATATTGACATCTATAATCTCATATAATATTTTACATATTGATATATCTATTATATATATAGATACTACATATTGCATCTATATATCTATATAGATATTTTACAATTGAATCTATATAATATACTTTACATATTATTCTATATATTATATTTTTACATATTGAATTAATCTATATATATATATATACTTTACATAATGACATCTCAATAATCTAATATAACTTTACATAATTGATATCTATATATATATACTTTACATATTGATTCTATATATATATTATACTTTACATATTGATATCTATATATATATCTTTACATATTGACATCTATAATATATAATAATTACTTTAAACATAATTGATATTATATATATATTGTACTATTGATATATCTAATATATATAATTTACTTTACTTTACATATTGATATCTATATATATAATAATAACTTTACTATTGATATTCTAGAATATATTTTACATATTGATATCTTATAGATCTATACTTTACTGTAATATTGATATCTATATATAGACTTACCTCTTGATATTTATATAGATTACCTTTAATATGATATATATATATATCTTAATAGAATACTTTAACATATGACCTCTATAATTTATATATATACTTTATCATATTGATTATCTATTTATATATATACTTTACATATGAACATCTATATATCTATATATATACTTTACATTGAATCTATATATATATATATATATCATATACTTAACAGATTGAATATATTATATATAGTACATAGTGATATCGATATATATAATACTTTTACATATGACATCTATTATATTATATATATTACTTGAATATTGATATTCTTTTATATCGATAATATATTTACATATTGATATCTATATATATACTTTACATATGATATCTATATATTATACTTTACATATGAGATTATATATATACTGTAACCATAGTGAATCTATATATAGAACTTTACAGATTGATATATCTATATAATAGATATACTTTACATATTGATATCTATCTATCTATACTTTAAATATTGCATCGATATATCTAAGATATATATAGATATACTTTACATCATTGAATATCTATATACATATATAAACGTACAGATTGACATCTATATATCTATATATATACTTTACATATTGATCTCGATATATATATACTTTTACATATTGATATCGTTATATAGATATTGTTCATATTGATATATCGATATATAGATACTTTACTTGTACAATTGATTATCTATATATATACTTTACATATTGATATCTATATATATATTTACCTATTTTTTTTGGGGGATTTCTAATCTATTATATATATATACTTACATATGACATCTATTATCTAAGATATATTTTTGCATATGAGATATCTATATAGATATATTACTTTACAGATTTGAAATCTATATATCTATATTATTTACATATTGATATCTATATTAGTATACTTACATATTGATATCTTAAATATTTTACATATGATATATCTATATCTATCTATACTTTAATATGACAATCTATATATCTATATCTTATACTTTACATATTGATATCATATATATATACTTTACATTATTGATATCTATATATTATATATAATACTTTACATTATTGATATCTATATATATATACTTTTAACATATTGAAATCGATATATATATATATATACTTTACATATTGATATCTATATATATATTTTACATCTTGTATATATATTATATAATACTTACTTTAACATATTGTGATATCTATATATATACTTTACATATTGATATCTATATATATATTTTACATATTGATATATCTATATATATATACTTTACTTTACATATTGAGTATCTATATATATACTTTACATATTGATATCTATATAGATACTTTACATATGATATAGCTATATATCGATATAGATATTACTTTAATATTGACATCTATAATCTATATATATACTTTACATATTGATATCTATATATATATACTTACATATTGACATCTCTCTATCTATATATATACGTTACATATTGATATCTATAATATATATATATACTACATTATTGATATCTAGATATTCTACTTTACATATTGATATCTATATATATTACAGATTTGATAATATCTCTATATCTATATATTATTATATACTTACATATGGACCCATCTATTAATATATATATATTACATAGTGATATCTATATATATATACTCATATTGAATCTATATAGCGATAATTATGACTTAATATTGAATCTATATATATATATATAACTTTACATATTGATATCTATATATACTTACATATTGATAGTCTATATATTATATATACTTTACATATTGACATCTATATATCTATTATATATACTTGACATATTGATATCTATATATAAACTTTAATATGAATCTATATATATATTTAATTTGATATCTATTATATATTTACATATTTATAATCTATATATATACTTCACATATTGATATCTATATATATACTTTTACATATTTGATATCTATAGATTATACTTTACATAGTGATTCTATATAATTACTTTACATCTTGATAATCTATATATATACTTTACATATTGATATCTATATATATATATAAATTTTACATATTGGACATCTATTTAT
Source organism: Hymenochirus boettgeri (assembly GCA_019447015.1). NCBI lineage: Eukaryota > Metazoa > Chordata > Amphibia > Anura > Pipidae > Hymenochirus > Hymenochirus boettgeri. The sequence goes on along the minus strand of JAACNH010000162.1, from coordinate 308,821 downwards.
ATCTATATATATTATTTACATATGATAATCGATATCTATATATAAATTTTACATATTGACATCTATATCTATATATATCTGTACATATTGATATATCTCTATATATATATAAAGTACATATTGACATTCTATATATCTAGATATTACTTACATATTGATATGATCTATATATATATATAAATTTTACCATATTGACATCTATATATTATAATATATTTAAACATATTGATTATCTATACTATATATATAAATTGGTACATATGACATCTATATATCTATATATATACTCTTATATTGATATATATTATAGATACTTTACAGATTGACATCTATCTATCTATATATCTATATATAACTTTACATATTGATATCTATATATATATACTTTACAATTGATATCTATATTCTATAATATACTTTACATATTTGATAATCTATAGATATGCTTAACATAGGGAGAACCACTCGAACTATGTAGCATTGCCGTCTGTCATTTTCTATCGTGGCAAGGTGTACCCAGCTTACAAGTTGGTACAGGAGATAGGCCTTACAGTTGGTGGTGGACGGACAGATCTGAAAATAAATAATATACAGTATACAAAGCCTTTATATACTACCAGTCCGTCTATATATAAAGTAGAGTGCATGTGTGAGAGAGAGAGATTCCAAGACCACATATAACATACCCAATACCATTACACATGGATTTAGAAAATGATATGGGGATGGGAAAGGACAGACGTGTTTTTGGTTGTCTTCCATTTCTTTACATTGGGATGTACAAACCCGGTGAACCGTTCCTTTATACACAACACATCTAAAAGTAGATGGAAAAGGCCAAAGTGCGTAATCCATTGACAGATTGATTGTGGCTGTACTCAGGTATCAATGTAGCCATGCAGCATGGTGTGCAGTAGAATTTGGAGTTAAAGTTTCACTAACAGATGTCAATAGTGGTTAGTTTGACTTTAGACTCCTTTGTGTTGCAAGCCGTAAACCAGCAAATACATGGCATTGAATTCATACAAAGGCAGTTTGCTTTTTACCCACACAATCCTATTTTTAAATTGCGGACGGGCAGGAGATTGCGTCTCTCTGGGAAAATGGGCGCATTGATTTATGATCAGGTAAGGCCTTGCAGATTCAAGTAAGATTGGTTTAAACGGTGCAACCATATCTCACTCTACAGACACTAATCAAAAACAACCCAGCATGTACTCTCACCCTACAAGGCTTAATTCGTTACTCAGCGTGTAATTCTACACCCTACCAAGCCCCCAATTCACATATTCAGCATGCCAATCTCCACCCTACACCCCCTAATCACAGATCCAGCATGTAATCTCACCACAGCCCCTAATCACATATCACCCGTTAATGAATTCACCCTACACCCCCTAATTTCATTATATCCAGCACGTTAAATCTAGCACCCTACACCCGCTAATTCACATATTCGCCGAGTAAATCTCACCCTACCAGCTATCACATTAATAATCACCTACACCTCCTAATGCACATATCCACATCTACTCACCCTCACTAATTCACATATCCAGCACTAATCTCACCCTAAACGCCCCATATCAATATACAGCACATTAATCTCACCTACACCCAGATTCACATATCCAGCACATTAATCTCACCCAACACCCTAATTCACATATCCCCAGTAATCTCACCACACACCCCTAATTCACATATCCAGCACAGTAATCTCACCCTACAGCCCCTAATTCACATATCAGCACAATCCCACACCCATTAATCAGCATAATGCACCCCTACAGCCCCTAATCAACATATCCAGCACGTTAATCCACCCACAGCCCCCAATTCAGCTCCCAGGCAAACAATATCACCCTCAAGCCCTAATTCAGCTTGCCCAACACCCAATCTCACCCCTATAGCCCCTAATTCCACTATCCAGCACGTAATCTCACCTCAGCCCCCAAAATTCAGCTTCCCAGCAAACCACTATCACCCTCCGCCCATAATCAGCTTCCCAACACCCAAAATCTCAACTACTAGCCCCTATTCACATACCAAGCTCATAATCTCCCCACACCCCCTCAATTCCACATATCCAGCAGTAATCTCACCCTACAGCCCCTAATTTAACCTATTACAGCACATATATCTGTTGTATCAATAGATCAAACTGGACTTGAATGAGTTCTTGAAGACGTTTCGCAGTCATCCGACTGGCTTTCTCAATCAGAAATGACTTGTTACAAGAATCGTGGGCAATATCGTACCCTGGAAAAATCCCAATTAGCATATCACAGCCAGGTGTTAAGGGTGTGTTAGATAGTGGGCAAGAGGTGTTATGAGGAACGCCCAGAGTAAGGTGTTAAAACAGCATGTTACATGGCAGACAGTTGGTGTCGAAACCCCCCCCACTCATTTAGGCTTGGTTCTTTTTTCACATAAAAGGCCTCCTTACCACATCTCCTTGAAACCAGTCACGTTCCTTCGCCAGATGTTGAACATTACATCTTCAAGTATTGTCCTTTATTCCTTAAGAGCAGATAACGGTGAGTCTGACACGAGGAATGGCTCTTCTGATGCTGGGCCATCCGTTGAGCAGTTGCTGTTTGGTCTCCCCCACATACAAAATCAGGCATTCTTCCACTGCACTGACACCGCATTATGATGATTGTCGCTTTCTTGTGTTGTATTGGGTCTTTGGAAGTACAATTGCTGCCTCAGTGGTGTTGTGTCGGTTTTAAAGCAGCAGGGATACGATGTTTTGAAAATTCTCTTAATTTTTCTCGGAGACCCACAACAGATCAGTATGTTGATGTTTGACTCCCACCACCTTAGATCACAAAACGGGTGTCTCAAACCTGCAACACAGAGCGAGAACATCCCCCACTAGCACAGAGGCGAGCTCTAAAGAAATGAAACACTCAGAGGAGCCCTATTTTAAAACTTGTGGATATCCGGACTGGGCCTTTGTCAAAAGAAGTAGAAGGAAGAAAAGAACACAAATACCACATGAGGGGAAAAAGCCAAGGACAGGAGAAGAACATGGTCATCCATATTAGGAGGGGTCTCCGAGGAAATTAGGAAGAATTTTCAAAAAAAACTCGTTATGCCCGTCTGCTTTAAATAACCGAACAAATGAGGGCAGCAATTGTACATCCAAAGACACATACCAAAAACACAAGAAAGGACATCATATATGCTGCCGTGCGTGAAGATGAAGAATGCTCTGAGTGTATGTGGGGAGACCAACAGCAAACTGCATCAAAGCGTATGCCCAGCACAGAAGAGCAATCCTGCGGTTCAGACTCAGCCGGTTGTACCTGAATCTTAAGGATAAAGGAAATACCTTGAAGATTGAATGATAACATTACATGGCGACAAGGAACGTGACTGGGTTCACGAGAGGTGTAAGGAGGCCATTTATGTGAAAATAAAAAGAAACCAGCTAAATAGAGGTGGGGGGGTCGACACCAACTGTCTGCCATGTACAATGCTGTTATACACCTTATCTGGGCGTTTCCTATAACACCTCTTGCCACTATCAATCACACCTTAACCACCGCTGTGATATGTCTAATGGGAGTTTTCCAGGGTACTATTCCACGGAGTTTTTTTTTTGTCGTGTACCAAGTCATTCTGAATTGAGAAGCAGTCGGATGACTAGAAATCGTTCAAGAACTACATTTCAAGTCCAGTTGATCTAATGAATACAACAGATAGTACCATGACCGTGGATGATAGAGAACCTTCACAAGCATCCAGGGCACATAATCTACCCTACACCCCCTAATTCACATATCCAGCCACGTAATCTTACCCCTACATCCTATTCACATTCCCAGCCACATAATCTCACCCTACAGCCCCTAATTCACATATCCAGCAGTTAATCTCACACCTAACCCCTAATTCACCAATCCAGGCACAAATTCACCCTACACCCCCTATTCACATATCCAAGCACTATCTCACACCTACAGCCCCCTAATTCATATCCAGCACGTAATATCACCCCTACAGCCCCAATTCAGTTCCCAGCAAACAAATATTCACCTCCAGCCCATAATTCAGCTCCCAACAACCCTAATTCACTCATAGCCCCTAATTCAACCACCAAGCATGACTCCCTTAAGGTGGCGATACATCTATAAGATATTACTTACCCGACCGAGCGTTCACGGCAATGTTCCTTCGATCCTGCCGGGAACCGCTTCTCCCGATCTTACCATTCAACCGACATGCGATCGCAAAGAATGGGATTTTGGGATCGCATGTCAGTCGAAGTAAGAGCGGAGAAAAAGCGGTTTCCGCAGCATCGATGAACATCGCGTGAGCGCGGTCGGGGTGGGTAAGTAAAATCTTATAGATGTATGGCCACATTAAGACCCTGCATTAGGTAATCAGACATGTTAATCTACCTTACAGCACTGAATTCATTATAGGCAGCAAAAAATGTAAGGGATCGAACACTTATAGAAGTCAAGCAACTTTTATTGAACCATCACACATAAAATCCTTCACATTTTTGCTGACTGATATTGGATATTATTAACCCTTGAGGGTGAAGGGTTGGAAGAATCTGCACCCCTCGGCTCTGGATGGCGCTAAGGACCTATTGGGACTGAATTCACCTTACCCACCAATGCAATCTCAATTAGGGTTGCCAGTCACTATTTCCTTTAGCCTAGTGCAGACTGTATTGATTTTGTGTGTAGCACATAGCTGTATTAAATAAATGGCAATTTCCATGCACATATTACTTTACTTCGGAGGTAAGTGGGGGATGGGTAACACAGTGGCGCTCCCAACACCCAGCTAAATTATGGTTGGGTTTCTGTTCCCTTCAGGTCTCCAGAGAGGATGAACCCAAGGGGGTGTTAAAGGTGGAATTCAGGAGGAATGAAGACTGGGACCTGAGGACCATCTGCCCACAGTAAAGATGGAGATGGATCGTTCCAGTCCCTGTGGATGGGACAAGACCATGTTATGAAAGGTACAGGGTAAACTGTACATTCCCCAATTACATAGCTTGATAAGTGGAGCCTTTATTGCTGTAACTAGTTCAGGCTCCATTTATTTAGTAAAACTTGGTCGTGTACCTTTAAAAAAATAAAGATTGCCTTGAGATACCCAGATAGATGTTTTTAACAACTAATCATCATATCGCTAGTTACACGCTGATCGTGTATACTACCCTGGCCGCTGGGTGAGGGGGGGGGTAAAGGGGCCTTCATGGTGTGGCGGTTCCATACCGTGCAAGAAGAGTAAGGTGGGCGTCCACATCTAAGGCACATGATCATGCCATAGGAAAAATAAAATATTTTGGTCACCGCTTTGCTGTCTTTTGGCCCATTATGTGATGGCGTTTGGCACCCTGGCTAGAGTTCTTAATGGACGGGGTATATTAAGGTGACAGACAGCCAGCAAATCGTAGTGTCACATTATGATTTTATGCACAGATCCCTTTTTTCTTTCTTTCAGGTTTAGGCAACGATCAGTTGAAACAGAAAAAAACTCACAGATGAAATGTTCACGGGTACAGAATGCGCAACAAAAAACTCTTCTCATATAAAAAATGCTTCGGAAAAACACCTGAAAAGTCACATTACGGGAGAATAATATGAAAAACTTATAGACAGTAGGAAGTAGTAGTTCACAGGAGCAACCTTAGCAAGGGAGGGACCCCATTAGGGGTAAACACCGTTTAGCTGGTACAGAGTGTGGAAGGGGTCCTTTCCTAAATGCACCCTTTCCAAACATTCAGAAAATTCACCACAAAGGGAGATTCATACATGTAAACATGTGGGAGACATTTCGCATCCAGGGCCAGCCTTCACAACCACGAGAAGTCTCACACAGGAGAAAACCCTTCCGGTGCACTGAAATGTGGAAAGCATTATCATGTAAAAATAGTCTCTACATAAACACGACTATTCACCAGGGCTAGACCATTTTTATGCACTGAATGTGGTAAAAGTTTTCCTACAAAGAACATTTCATGTCCATGAGAGAATATTCACAAGGGGTACAACCCTACAAATGCACAGAATGCGAGAAAGCTTCAACCAAAGTAGTCACTTAGGAGTGGGGACACAAGAGGATTCCACAGGGGTGCGACCTGATGTTGTTCAAGAGTTGTTGGAAAACGTTTTAGACCGGAGACAATCACCTACGAGTCATTTAATATTCACACAGGAGAGAAACCATTCACTTGTTTAGAATGTGGGAAAAGCTTTATAAGGCAATTAAAACCTTGTGACGCACCAGAGAATGCCACACTGGGAGAAAACATTAAAATGTAATGAATGTGGAAAAGTTTTTATCCCTCAAATCATTACTCAAACCCACCTGAACTTCACACTGGCGAGACCCCTTGGTGTACGAATGTGGATTTTCTGGAAAACTTTCCTTTTTTACGCAGTTTTAAAAGGCACAGAAAAGTCCACTCAGGGGGAGTTCATAAAAGAGAAGCTGAGATAGAATATTCCAAAGGTAGATACCAAACAGTTCTGTGTGTTCTTAACTTGTTTTACATAAAACATCAATTGTATTTACTACCCAGCGGGATTGTTTTGGACTGTTATAGGGAGATATGATGGCCACCGTATGATCTCTCCATTACGAGAAAGGAAGGTCAATTTTATAAAGGTGGTTTAGGGGGTTTCTAGCCGATGACGACAGTTCCAATGGAATCTATTTGTCTTCGGCAGTAAATCTGGACTGTGTGTAACCAGCTTAAAAAGTGGCAGTTAAAAGTGGGCCCAGTATCTGCCTTACTGACAGATGTGCAATTTTATTAGTAAGGGGCAATTTTTTATACCTACTAAAGGACTTAGGCACCTGTATTAAATGCGTTTGGTGAATGATGTTACCAAGTGGGCAGTCTATTGATTTAATGTATGGGCGTTGGTCAGGTGGAACATCCAAGGAGGCCCAGCCAATCACCCTCACATTGAACAATACTCTGCAGAACAAACCGTTTGGTGTTGCGGGTCGTGCCCGCAATAAGCTTAAGAAGCACAAGCAAGTGGTTTGCACTAGGAACTGATCGGGTGTCTTTGATTCATTTTAAAGGCACATTCAAACATTTAAAGGACAACTCCACCCTCATAAGACCATTTTTAGAAAGAACGGGATCTCCTTTATAATATGTTGATTATATCATAGTTTTACTATGATTCATTAATGTATGCTGCATATGCTTATGGATGCCTCATGGGACAACGAAGCACAAGCAATTAGAACCTGTACTGAGCCTGTACTGAGCCTGGGCATGCTCAGATAGGGCAGACAGGGGATAAACATTCAGTTCATTGGCTTGCTGTCATCTGTCAAAATCCATAATGACAGTTAACTAACTGGAAGAACCAGGAAGCAGAAACAGGGGAACAGGCCCATGTGCAGGATTCACGGTTAGATTACCCTTTCACATTTCAAACTATTACCGTTTAGGGTTTTGGGGGTGGGGCTTTACGGTGGTAGTTTTCATTGTGGGCGCGGGACTGCCCCTTAGATGTGGTTCAGTGTTGGCCTCATATGATTAATGAATGGTTCAATTGTATACTGAATTGAGGGGAATTAAGCATCCCAAAGGCGTGTTAATCAACCCAAAAATGATAGTTCAATAAGTTTGTAATCCATGTACAGGCCCCGTCTCCTATATTTTGGCCTCTGAGAATTTAAACTAGCCCCACAGATAAACAGGATAGAATACTATAGCAGCATGATGGTGAAGTGAATGGGGCGGTCGGGAATAATGGTGGTAGATAAAGGAGTTAAAGAGCGACCCGCATAAACTGTATGTTTTAAAGGTAATGACAATATGTCTTTTATTCCAGGGGATGAGTAACAGTTATTTCCCAACCTCACTGTGAATACACACGCAAACGCTTAAGGGAGAACACTGCAACACTACTTTACTGTGACGCGCGCCTATCTTGGGATTGTATTGGCACGGCAATGAAATAAGACAGGAAAGCACCAATAATCAGGAAAATAATAGAATACGGAGGCATTGGAGGGAACCAACAATGGAATGACACAGTTTTAAAAGTCAGACGGGGCGTTTAGTCGAAGTCATATTTGAACTCAGCATGTGAGTCCTCCTTCTTCCCGTTCAGCAGTCCAATTACGGAAATGACAGACGTCAATCTAATGGCGTGGGTAGTAAATATAAAAATAAAGAAGCTGGCGAACACAGCTTACATCATAACAGTGTGTGTATTCGGGAGTTCGGCACACGTCCTGTTTGCCTTCCTCGACAATAGAATATTCTAAGGTGTGTTGAACCACGGGGGGATATTTTGTGTCCGACCAGTGTTCACATCGATCAACGTGTGCGGTCCCATTTGAACCGCACCATTAATCATGATTTTAACCGACACAGACTTCCGATTGTTCAGTTCGTAGACCGACATGGGACAACATACCGATCAAGTCTGTCGCTGGGACGGACCTCCCCAGACCTGCAAGATTTCAGGCCGGCCAACAAAGTGCCGTGAATGTGGTCGGGGTATCGGCCGAAACATATCTCTGGTGGGTTCCAGCCTCTACAAATGAGCTGCTGGATGGGCCTAAATATCCGGTAATAGAATGGAGAGCGCACTGTATATTGGCTTTAGGAAACACAACGGAGGTAGTCAGTATTGCAGACGTTTGTTGTTCTAAGAAGGGTGTGGGAAATATAAATTTATGGGAGAGTTGGTACAACTGTCAATTGAGATAGCGTCCGGCTTCTCAGCTGACAGTCCCCGCGAATCCACGGTGAAAGGATCATGGATCATTCGGGACCATGTATGGGTGAACGCCATCGCTGGGAGTATCATCGGTAAAGCTCTCTCTTCTCCTGCAAGTTTACTTACGCTTTAAAGGGAGTAATGGAGGTATACATACAATGTGGGTGGCGCTACTTGCATTGGTATCATATGGTTCATTATCAAATGAAACAGAAATATGAGAGAAGTTTCAGGAAATTCATTAGCAAGGTCAGCGTAAGATAAAGGACTGAACGAATAGACTAATATTTATAGCAATATAGGAAACAAAACAAACAGTAGTTCCCTATAGTGGTTTATTAGACGTTTTAATAATGAATGGATGATTGATAAGAAGATTGATGCCCTTAATTAAATGACTCAACATGAATCGTTGCTATCTGGACTGAATGAACTGTCCTTTAACCAGCACAAGGTAAAACCAATACCTCAAAGGTGATGAATGTCTCAGCGAGAGGACATGAAAGGGAAATATAGATTGGTTTGAACAAATTAATGGGGGACAGGTCTGTTGTATTCAGTTAGATCACTGACATATTGGCAAGAGGGAACATTCAAGACCTCAGAGAGCGTGTTTAGGAGGCCAGTTTAAGTGAAAAAAGTAAAGAAACCAAGGCCTAAATAGATGGTGGGGGGGATTTCGACACGGCAAAAAACGTCTGCCATGTACAAGTGCTTGTTGGACACCCCCTATTACCGCTGGGCATAAATCACTTAACACCTTCTTAGTCACTATGCAACACGCCCTTAACCAACTTGGCTGTGAATTATGCTAATGGGATATTTTCTCTTGCGTTCCCTTTATTATGGACTAGGGATCTCCCATGTCCGCTTTAGTTATAACTAGGGTCTCCCCATGTCCATTATTACTAGGGGTGCTCCCATACCGTTATGTATAACTGAGGTCTCCCCACTCCTTGGTAATTTTAACTAGGGTACTCCCGTTCCTTATTATAATGAGGGGGGGTGCCGCCGTTCCCTTATCATGCGTAAGGGCGTCCCAGTTCCCGTTATCAGCGTAGGGCCGGAACCCGTCCTCACTAGTGCGTTCCCCTTAGGGTAGAAGTCCCTTTATCATGACTAGGGGCAGTCCCCCGTTCCTTAGGCATGAACTAGGGCGTACCCGTTCCCGTATCCATGACTAGGGGGCGTACCCCGTCTCCCTTGTATCAGACTAGGGCGTCCCGTTCCCTTTAGTCATGACTAGGGCTCCCCGTTCCTTTATCTGACTAGGGCGTCCCCGTTCCCTTATCATGACTAGGGCGCCTTCCCTTTATCATGACGCGTCGTTCATTAGTCATGTACTAGGGCGTCACCGTTTCTCCCCTTTATCATGACTAGGGCGTCCCCGTTCCCTTTATCATGACTAGGGCGTCCCCGTTCCCTTTATCATGACTAGGGCGTCCCCGTTCCCTTTATCGGGATATAGGGACGGTCCCGTATCCCTTATTAATAACTAGGGTTCTCCCGTTTCCCTTATTATGCATTACTAGGTCCGTGCTTTTATACTAGTTTGTCCCTCGAGTTCCTTTGATGTATGACTAGGGTCGGGTCGCCCATTCCTCGTGATTAACGGTTTCCATTTATTCACGTTAAGATTACCACCCTGTGATGTCTGGTATAGGATTCAATGTGGCCAGGTGTTTGTATTATTGTCCATTGGGTGATACATTAAGAACACGTAAAGCCAGGAACACCAACCACAAGGGTTCTTAGACATTATAGTCATTCACCTCCACTCTCCCCATTCAAATGACACAAACCCTGACACGGTACAGGCAATCGAAAGTGCACGTTGGAAGTGAAGCGTCACTTACAAGGCAGACAACGCACACACACAATACAAGCACAACACAGAACAACACACACAGAGACAAAGACACACACAGAACAACGCACACACACGAGAACAACCGCACACACACATATTACAACTCACACACACAATATTACAACTCACACACACTATACAACTCACACACACAATACAAACTCACACAAACAATACCACTCACAACATATACACCTCACACATACAATCCACACAATACAACTCTCAACAACATTACAACCACACACACATATACAACTCACACACCGTATATACACAACACACACAATATACACACACACAAAATACAACAACACACACATATATACACACACATCACGTCCAAATAGTAGAAGCTCTATAAAGCCTTTTACATAGACCCCATACCCACATCCATATTTACAGATATACAAACTACCGGGTGCAGTTCCTTTCAACCCACCGACCTCCTGTCCTCATTGAGTTACTTCCTCTACCGCACCACAGGATTCCGGACGAAAGAGCAAACAGCACGCCCATTTCCTGAACCAGTTGATTGTTGGGATTATGGGGAGTATGGGCGTTTCTGTACAGGAAGGGGAGGAGTCGGAGAAGGAGCCTATCACATTGTCCTGCCCTGTGGTTGTAGTGGATTATGGGAGATATGGGCGTTCTGCGCTGGGAGGGGGAGGAGTTTTCATTCTCTGTGACTTGGAATAGGGAATTCTGGGAGAGAGAATGGAAGATCTGAGGAAATTTCTATGTATCGAAGTATAGATCTGTGTACAGGGGATGGGATCCATCTGACAATGTTATATAATGTATTATTGTCCTGATACCAGCAGGGATCCAGTGGCAGCTCCTACAATGTTATTATTGTACTGAAACAGGAGGGATCCCAGTGGCAGCTCCCACAATGTTATTATTGTCCTGATACCAGGAGGTATCCCAGTGGCAGCTCCACAATGTTATATTGTCCTGATACCAGGGGGATCCCAGTGGCAGCTCCACAATGTATTATTGTCCTGATAAAGGAGGGATCCCAGTGGCAGCTCCCTACAATGTTATTATGTCTTGATACCAGAGGGGATAGAAAAGTGTTCACCAGCACGCCAGGTTGGCATTGCCTTCAATAGGTAACTTCTAAACCTCTACCCCATGGGCCAAAATATAAAATACAAACCAAAATGTAGTATGCCCCTCCATTTGGTTTCATACCAGGAGGGGATCCCAGTGGCAGCTCCCACAGCCAGCTTTTTATGGTGGGGTTTTCTGTTCCTTTCTGTCAGGTTCTCCAGAGATGGAACAAGGGGGTTAAAGGTGAAATCAGAGAATGAAGATCTGGACCCTGAGGACCATCTGCCCACAATAAAGATGGAGATGGACCCAGTCCCTGTGGATGGTGACACAGACCATGTTATTACAGGTACAGTGTCACTATGGGGGGTATAATGATGGGAGATACATTATAGTATTTCTATAGTAATTATTCCCCTTTGGATTCTAAGACTGGATATTGTAAGGTACAAATGTAACAGAAACTGACCCCCACTAACTTAGATTGAGGGCCCTAATGGTGGCCACACACAGTCAATATTATTGGATGATCACTGATGATAACATTCATCGTACAATATTTCGTCCTGTATGTTAGGGAAGTGGGCGTTTTGTGGCGGACAACATACACGGAGTATTGCCCGGTAATATCACAAAGGTGTATGGTTATCGTTAGGAGCAGTACAATGCACTGTACAGGCTGTGAGATGAACAGACATTTTGGAAGACTATTGGTTCGTCTATGGATGTTTGGTTGAGCGTCATTGATCTGCTGGTTGGATCCTCAACAACGCCGAACAGCCATACAGCCCGACCAGTCTTACCTCCACAAAGGAAGGAGACTTGCCCCCACTGGATTCTGGGATACATCATTCCAAGGGCAACACTAGTTGTATGTCCAGGATCGAAATATTACAAAATGTGGAGCCAGATCGATCTGCTGAAGGTTCATTCACCTTCAAATAGTGATGGTTTTATTTACTAGGACTGTGGCAGCCTGAATGGTGATTCCAATGTAATCCCAGCAGTTCACTTCTTAAAGCGACACTATAGTGAAAAAATGACTGCCTCATCCTAATCTATAATTGAATACATGTAAGTAGCACTTAATCTGTGTTGCGCATACCTTCAATCCAGCACATATATTGTTTAGGAGCAGTATCCCCCCTCCCTTTTTAACCACTTCATCTGACCTGACTTTTCCCCAAACGTCAACTGTCAAGCCTGCACACAGCATACAGCATTCCAACTGTCAAACTCTGTCACCATTCCAGCTACAGTAAAACTACTCACAGAAGAATAGTTTTGGAGAAGGAACTTGATTGACAGCTGAAAATAAGAAGTTTTAGATTGGATATCTAAAGAAATAGGGGGCAGATCAACAAAATGATACAGTGGTTGGGAAGAATTATAGTTTCCAGTTATGGTCAATTTCATATAACCTATTTTTCGGTATAGATGCCTTTAAAGGGAAAGAAGAAGGGTACATTTGCATTCCCGAGCATTCTCCAATGGTTTACGTATACTTTACATGATCTTAGAAGATGACAGAATTTGCAGTGTGTACCCAGATTTAAGGGCGTGCTTCCTCCAGTCCTTATAACAGATTTTCCTATTCCTGAAGGGTTGTTCTGTTCCCTCTTATTATTTATCTTATTTTATATTCCCCTGTTTTTTTTTCCCATTTCCCCTTTTACCTAGAATGAGGCTTTTTAAGGGTATAAAATAATAATAGCAGTCCTGTTCTGTTCTGTCTACCTGAGAATGATCACTCCAGCAGCGAGAAGCAGCACAGTAAACGAGGATTAGCGGGGGTAATGGAACAGGAGTCCTGCGGAATAAAGAGGAGAGGGAGAAGCAAAGGTGGAGACAGGGAAATAAACTGGAAGGAGGTAGAAGTGAAGACAAAACACAGTGGAATAATCAGGGAGCAGAATGGAATACGGAGTTAAAGGGACATGGAACTTGGATGTCAGAGCTGCAATTTAATCTAATGCTGGCCACACACTAGACATTAAAGCCAAATGTGTTTGAAAAGAAAAGCACAGAATCGGCTTTAAAAGGAATGCCCCCCCAAACCCCCAAAAAACTGGTTCTTGTCAGTTATATTCCCGCTTGCTATTGTACCAGTTTATTACATGGATTTGTAACCAGATTATTAAAGGGCAAGTCCAGCCCTAAAATGAAAACTTACATACAGGTAAATCACCCCCCAAACCCTAAATGGTAATAGTTTGAAATGTGAAATAATCTAACCTGAAATCCTGCACAGATGCTGTTTCCCCTGTTTCTGCTTCCTGGTTCTTCATTGTAAACTGTCAGTTATGGATTTGACAGTTGACATCACAGACAATGACTGAATGTTAATCCCCTGTCTGCCTCTTCTGAGCATGCCCGGCTCGTAAATACTCATACAGGTTTCTAAATTGCTCAGTTCCATGAGGCATCCAGAAGCATAGCAGGCATACAGTAATGAATTCAGAGAAAAGATGATATATCAACATATTTTAAAGAGGCCATTCTTTCTGTCGGCTGGGACAAATGTCCGTCGGCTGTGGCAAATTTGGCGCGTCCAAGTTTACGATCGATTGATGTGAGGCCCATAGGGAACCGCACGATCGATCGGAACTTTCCGTCATGCCAGATCCGGAGAACGTACGAACAATGTCGGTCGCGGCTGCCCGCCCCACACCAGCCAATATTTTCGGCCGATCGTGTTGGTCGGCCCAAAAAATTGGCTAGTGTGTACCCAGCCTTAGGGGTAAGATGTGTACACAGGATGGATCCATCATGTTTGCACAGTAAAGGGGATCAGGATCAATCTAATTGTTCAACAGTTTGGTATCTGCTTCTTCCTTCTCCGCATGTGTTTAGTAGCAGGAGGGATCCCAGTGCAGCTCCCACAATGTTATTATTGTCCTGATACCAGGAGGGATCCCAGTGCAGCTCCCACAATGTTATTATTGTCCTGATACCAGGAGGGATCCCAGTATTATTGTCCTGATACCAGGAGGGATCCCAGTGCAGCTCCCACAATGTTATTATTGTCCTGATACCAGGAGGGATCCCAGTGCAGCTCCCACAATGTTATTATTGTCCTGATACCAGGAGGGATCCCAGTGCAGCTCCCACAATGTTATTATTGTCCTGATACCAGGAAGGGATCCCAGTGGCAGTTCCCACAATGTTATTGTCCTGATACCATGAAGGGATCAATGGCGCTCCCAAATGTATTGTCCTGATACCAGGAGGGATCCCAGCTGCGCCACAATGTTATATTGTCCTGATACCAGGAGGGATCCCAGTGGCAGCTCCACAATGTATTATTGTCCTGATACCGAGGGATCCCAGTGCAGCTCCCACAATGTTATTATTGTCCTGATACCAGGAGGGATCCCAGTGCAGCTCCCACAATGTGATTATTGTCTGATACCAGGAGGGATCCCAGTGCAGCTCCCACAATGTTATTATTGTCCTGATACCAGGAGGGATTCCAGTGCAGCTCCCACAAGGTTCCACTGGGATCCCTCCTGGTATCAGGACAATAATAACATTGTGGGAGCAGCCACTGGGATCCCATCCTGGTATCAGGACAATAACATTTTGGGAGCTGCCATTGGGATCCCTTCATGGTATCAGGACAATAACATTGTGGGAACTGCCACTGGGATCCCTTCCTGGTATCAGGACAATAATAACATTGTGGTGAGCTTGCCAGCACTGGATCCCTCCTGGTATCAGGACAATAATAACATTGTGGGAGCTGACCACTGGGATCCCTCCTGGTATCAGGACAATAACATTTGGGAGCTGCCATTGGGATCCTTCTGGTATCAGGACAATCATTGTGGGAGCTGCACTGGGATCCCTTCCTGGTATCAGGACAATAATAACATTGTGGGAGCTGCCACTGGGATCCCTCCTGGTATCAGGACAATAATAACATTGTGGGACTGCACTGGGATCCTCCTGGTATCAGGACAATAATAACATTGTGGGAGCTGCACTGGGATCCCTTCCTGGTATCAGACAATAATAAATTGTGGGAGCTGCACTGGGATCCCTCCTGGTATCAGGACAATAATAACATTGTGGGAGCTGCACTGGGATCCCTCCTGGTATCAGGACAATAATAACATTGTGGGAGCTGCACTGGGATCCCTCCTGCTACTATAACCACACTGCGGGAGAAGGAAGAAGCAGATACCAAACTGTAGAACAATTAGATTGATCCTGATCCCCTTTACTGTGCCAAACAATGATGGATCCATCCATGTGTACACAGATCTTACCCCTAAGGCTGGGTACACACTAGCCAATTTTTTTGGCCGACCAACACGATCGGCCGAAAATATTGGCTGGTGTGGGGCGGGCAGCCGCGACCGACATTGTTCGTACGTTCGTCCGGATCTGGCATGACGGAAAGTTCCGATCGATCGTGCGGTTCCCTATGGGGCCTCACAATCAATCGATCGTAAACTTGGACGCGGCCAAATTTGCCACAGCCGACGGACATTTGTCCCAGCCGAGCAGAAAGAATGGCCTCTTTAAAATATGTTGATATATCATACTTTGTCCTATGAATTCATTACTGTATGCCTGCTATGCTTCTGGATGCCTCATGGAAACTGAGCAATTTAGAAACCTGTATTGAGTATTTACTGAGCCTGGGCATGCTCAGAAGAGGCAGACAGGGGATTAACATTCAGTCATTGTCTGTGATGTCAACTGTCAAATCCATAACTGACAGTTACTAACTGGAAGAACCAGGAAGCAGAAACAGGGGAAACAGGACATTGTGCAGGATTTCAGGTTAGACTTACATATTTCACATTTCAAACTATTACCATTTAGGGGTTTGGGGGGTGATTTACCTGTATGTAAGTTTTCATTTTAGGGCTGGACTTGCCCTTTAAATATCTGGTTACAAATCCATGTAATAAACTGGTACAAATAGCACAGCGGGAAGATAACTGACAAGTCACCAGTTTTTTGGGGGTTTTGGGGGGGCATTCCTTTTAAAGCCGATTCTGTGCTTTTCTTTTCAAACATCAATTTGGCTTTAATGTCTAGTGTGTGGCCAGCATTAGATTAAATTGCAGCTCTGACATCCAAAGTTCCATGTCCCTTTAACTCCGTATTCCATTCTGCTCCCCTGATTATTCCACTGTGTTTTGTCTTCACTTCTACCTCCTTCCAGTTTATTTCCCTGTCTCCACCTTTGCTTCTCCCTCTCCTCTTTATTCCGCAGGACTCCTGTTCCATTACCCCCGCTAATCCTCGTTTTACTGTGCTGCTTTCGCCTGCTGGAGTGATACATTCTCAGGTAGACAGAACAGAACAGGACTGCTATTAATTATTTTATACCCTTAGAAAAGCCTCATTCTTAGGTAAAAGGGGAAATGGGAAGAAAAAAACAGGGGAATATAAAATAAGATAAATAAATAAGAGGGAACAGAACAACCCTTCAGGAATAGGAAAATCTGTTATAAGGACTGGAGGAGAGCACGCCCTTAAATCTGGGTACACACTGCAAGATTCTGTCATCTTCTACAGATCATGTAAAGTATACGTAAACCATTGGGAGAATGCTCGGGAATGCAAATGTACCCTTCTTCTTTCCCTTTAAAGGGCATCTATACCGAAAAATAGGTTATATGAAATTGACCATAACTGGAAACTATAATTCTTCCCAACCACTGTATCATTTTTTGTTGATCTGCCCCCTATTTCTTTAGATATCCAATCTAAAACTTCTTATTTTTCAGCTGTCAATCAAGTTCCTTGCTCTCCAAAACTATTCTTCTGTGAGTAGTTTTACTGTAGCTGGAATGGTGACAGAGTTTGACAGTTGGAATGCTGTATGCTGTGTGCAGGCTTGACAGTTGGTTTATGGGGAAAAAGTCAGGTCAGATGGAAGTGGTTAAAAAAGGGAGGGGGGATACTGCTCCTAAACAATATATGTGCTGGATTGAAGGTATGCAGCAACACAGAGTAAGTGCTACTTACATGTATTCAATTATAGATTAGGATGAGGCAGTCATTTTTTCACTATAGTGTCGCTTTAAGAAGTGAACTGCTGGGATTTACATTGGAATCACCATTCAGGCTGCCACAGTCCTAGTAAATAAAACCATCACTATTTGAAGGTGAATGAAACCTTCAGCAGATCGATCTGGCTCCACATTTTGTAATATTTCGATCCTGGACATACAACTAGTGTTGCCCTTGGAATGATGTATCCCAGAATCCAGTGGGGGCAAGTCTCCTTCCTTTGTGAGGAGGTAAGACTGGTCGGGCTGTATGGCTGTTCGGCGTTGTTGAGGATCCAACCCAGCAGATCAATGACGCTCAACCAAACATCCATAGACGAACCAATAGTCTTCCAAAATGTCTGTTCATCTCACAGCCTGTACAGTGCATTGTACTGCATCCTAACGATAACCATACACCTTGTGATATTACCGGGCAATACTCCGTGTATGTTGTCCGCCAACAAAATCGCCCACTTCCCTAACATACAGGACGAAATATTGTACGATGAATGTTATCATCAGTGATCATCCAATAATATTGACTGTGTGTGGCCACCATTAGGGCCCTCAATCTAAGTTAGTGGGGGTCAGTTTCTGTTACATTTGTACCTTACAATATCCAGTCTTAGAATCCAAAGGGGAAATAATTACTATAGAAAATACTATAATGTATCTCCCATCATTATACCCCCCATAGTGAACACTGTACCTGTAATAACATGGTCTGTGTCACCATCCACAGGGACTGGGTCCATCTCCATCTTTATTGTGGGCAGATGGTCCTCAGGGTCCAGATCTTCATTCTCTGATTTCACCTTTAACCCCCTTGGTTCCATCTCTGGAGAACCTGACAGAAAGGAACAGAAAACCCACCATAAAAAGCTGGCTGTGGGAGCTGCCACTGGGATCCCCTCCTGGTATGAAACCAAATGGAGGGGCATACTACATTTTGGTTTTGTATTTTGTATTATTTTGGCCCATGGGGTAGAGGTTTAGAAGTTACCTATTGAAGGCAATTGCCAACTCTGGCGTGCTGGTGAACACTTTTCTATCCCCTTCTGGTATCAAGACAATAATAACATTGTAGGAGCTGCCACTGGGATCCCTCCTGGTATCAGGACAATAATAACATTGTGGGAGCTGCCACTGGGATCCCCCCTGGTATCAGGACAATAATAACATTGTGGGAGCTGCCACTGGGATACCTCCTGGTATCAGGACAATAATAACATTGTGGGAGCTGCCACTGGGATCCCTCCTGTTATCAGTACAATAATAACATTGTAGGAGCTGCCACTGGGATCCCTGCTGGTATCAGGACAATAATAACATTAATAATAACATTGTCAGATGGATCCCAATCCCCTGTACACAGATCTATACTTCGATACATAGAAATTTACCTCAGATCTTCCAGTCTCTCTCCCAGAATTCCCTATTCCAAGTCACAGAGAATGAAACTCCTCCCCCTCCCAGCGCAGAAACGCCCATATCTCCCATAATCCACTACAACCAACAGGGCAGGACAATGTGATAGGCTCCTTCTCCGACTCCTCCCCTTCCCTGTACAGAAACGCCCATATCTCCCATAATCCACAACAATCAACTGGTTCAGGAAATGGGCGTGGCTGTTTGCTCTTTCTGTCCGGAAATCCTGTGGTGCGGTAGAGGAAGTGGAACTCAATGGGACAGGAGGTCGGAGGGTTAGAAAGGGAACTGCACCCCGGTAGTTTGTATTGATCTGTAAATATGGATGTGGGTTATGGGGTCTATGTAAAAGGCTTTATAGAGCTTCTACATATTGGACTGTGATGTGTGTTGTGTATATATGTGTGTGTTGTGTATATATATGTGTGTGTTGTGTATATATATGTGTGTGTTGTGTATATATATGTGTGTGTTGTGTGAGTTGTATATGTGTGTGTGAGTTGTATATGTGTGTGAGAGTTGTATATGTGTGTGAGAGTTGTATATGTGTGGTGGTGTGTGTGGGAGTTGTATATGTGTGTGTGAGTTGTATATGTGTGTGTGAGTTGTATATGTGTGTGTTGTGTATATATATGTGTGTGTGAGTTGTATATGTGTGTGAGAGTTGTATATGTGTGTGAGAGTTGTATATACATAGTAACATAGTAACATAGTAATTAAGGTTGAATAAAGACATTCGTCCATCAAGTCCAACCTATTCACTTTTTTTTTTTTTTTTTTTTTATTATTTTTTTAACCCTACACTAACAGTTGATCCAGAGGGAAAGGAAAAACCCCAGCTAAAAAAGGGGGGAAAAAATTCCTTCCTGACTCCAAAAAGGCAATCGGAAAGTATCCCTGGATCCACCAGATCTATATGCATTAATACCAGTAATTCTCAATATTTTTTAGTTTTAGAAACTTATCCAGGCCTTTTTAAAGTTATCAATGAACTTGCCATTACCACCTCGCTGGAAGGACAGTTCCACAGTTTCACGTTCTCACTGTAAAGAAACCTCTCCTAACTTGAAGATGAAACTTTTTTTCTCCAACCTTAAAGGATGTCCACGAGTCCTCTGATATGACCTATTAGTGAACAATGCACCAGAGAGTTCACTGTAGGGCCATTAATATATTGTATAAGGTTATCATGTCCCCACGCAAACCGCCCGTTCTCCAATGTAAACAGCCCTAACTTGTCTAATCTGCCTGCAATTCAAGCCCCTCCATTCCCCTTATTAATTTAGTTGCCCTTCTCTGAACTGCCTCAATTTCCAAGATGTCCCTTTTGTTAGGGATTCCAAAACTGCACGCATATTCCAAATGTGGCCTTACCAGTGCCTTGTAAAGAGGAGGAGATAATATTTTTCCTCTTGATTCATTCCCCTTTTATACAAGACAATATCTTGCTAGCTAGCTGTTGCTACCTGGCATTGTTTGCTACAGCTAAGTCTGTTATCTACCAGAACCCCCAAATCTTTTCCATTTCAGATGCACTTAACACAGAGTTATTTATGGTGTAGGTGGCACAGGGATTATTAAATCCCAAATGCATAACCTTACATTTATCAACATTGAATCTCATCTGCCATCTGCTGCCCCTTTTGATAATCTATCTAGGTCTGCTTGCAGCATTGCACATCATTGGAAGTTTCCAAAGTCTGCATAATTTAGTGTCATCAGCAAACACAGAGACCTTGCTCTCAATGCCCCTTTTTAAGTCATTTATAAACAGATTAAACAGAAGCGGCACCCCAGTACAGAACCTGAGAACTCCGCTTAGAACTTAGCCCACATAGATGTAGCCCATTAACCACCACTCTCTGTTTGCGGTCCAATAACCAGTTCTCTATCCATGAACAAATGTTTTCTTCAAGGCCAACAGTCTCAGTTTATAACATAGTCGCCTATGTGGCCACAGTATCAAAGGCTTTTGCAAAATCCAAATATACCACATCCACCGCTGTGCCTGAATCTAACTTCTTACTCACTTTCTAAAAACCAATTAAATTTGTCTGGCATGATCTATTTCTCATAAATCCATGCTGACTACTACTAATAAGATAATCTCTGGAGACAAAGTCAAGGATATGACCCTTAACAAAGTTTCCATCACCTTCCCTACCACTGATGTTAGGCTTACAGGTCTATAGTTACCAGGTGTGAACGACTACCTTTTTGAATATGGTTACATTGGCTTTTTTCCAATCCAGTGGCACATCCCCAGACAAAAGCGAATCTGAAAGATGAGACACAGTGGTCTGCTAGAACTGAACTAAGCTCTTTTAAAATCCTAGGATGCAATCCATCTGGTCCTGGCGCTTTATTGATATTAACTTTGTCTAATTGATACCGTACCATATCCTCTGTTATCCAATGTGAAAACTCTTCATTTCCTCCCTGCACATTGTACAATCCCTACTGTAAGGATTCTCAACAGTAAAAACCGATGTAAAAAAAAGGTTTAGCAGATTAGCCTTTTCGGCATCCTTACAAACCACCTCAGCTCCATTATTTAATGGTCCCACATTCTCAGTCCTCATTTTTTTACCATTTATTACTTAAAAAACATCTTGGGGTTGGACTTGCTTTGTTCGGCAATCCGTGTTTCATTTCTATTTTAGCTAGTTTAATTGCTTTCTTGCACTCTTTATTACAACTTTGAAGTCCCTGTAAGCCTGTTCTGTGCCTTCTGCTTTCAAAAATTTAAAAGCCCTTTTCTTTTTTTTCCATTTCCTTTTTACCTGAGCATTAAGCCATGCAGGAGTGGACCTAATTTTTTTACATTGTTTCTAAAGGTACCGATTTGGAAATGTTATAGTTTAATTCCCTTTAAAAGTGGTCCACATCTGCTCAGTATCTTACTAGAAACCGTTCCCCCCAGTTATGAGCAGGAGCGATCCTTTAAAAGCATAAAATTAGCTTTCCTAAAGTTAAAAGTTTTTGTTAAGCAGTGCACTTTAGTTTTCTGCAACCTATATTAAATGACACTATATCATGGTCACTATTCCCTAAGCTTCCCATTACCTTCATCTCCAAATGAGCTCTGGGTTATTAGATATCACCAGATCCAACAACGCATTCTTTCTAGTAGGAACTTCTACCATCTGTGAAAGAAAATGCTCATATAGGAAATTTAAGAATTTACCTTGAGGTGCTGGAGTTCCATTACTCCAATCTATTTCAGGGTAGTTAAATCCCCATAACCAGAACCTGCCCATACAGCAGCCTTCGCCAACTGCATATGGAGATTCACTTCCACTCTTCCCCGGCATTTGGTGGCTTATAACACACTCCAACAATTAATTTACCTACACTTCTTGCTTCCTGTACACAGTTCCACCATAATGTTTCTGCCGCATCGTTTGCTCCCCCATCTATCCATTTTAAATTGGCTTCAATTCCTGTTTAACATACATACATACTCCTCCTCCTTTCTATTAACTCGGTCATGTCTAAATAAGGAGTACCCTTCAATATTTACTGTCCAGTCGTGTGAATCATTAAGCCATGATTCTGCTATACCAATTACATCATACCTTTCCTTTAACGCTATTATTCAAGTTCGCCGGTTTTTCCAGCCAGACTCCTTGCATTTGTAAACATACATTTTAGATTATCAATTGATTTACTTCCATACATGGTCGTACATGCCTCCTTATCTCTATGCTCCCCCCTCCTCCTTCTCCTCCCTCCGTTGTGTTACTAGCCCCAGATCCCTAACTTCTATATCTACCCCTGTGTAGTTAACGTTCCTCCCCCCCCATACCTAGTTTAAATCTCCTCCAACCCCCTAGCCATCTTCTCCCCAAAACAGTTGCACCACCACCATTGAGGTGCAATCCGTCACTACTAAAGAGCCTGTAGCCAACAGAAAAGTCAGCCCAGTTCTCTAAAAACCCAAACCCCATTCCTTACACCACTCCCTTAGCCACGCATTTATAATCCTGAGCTCCGTTGCCTCTAGCAGTAGCACGGGGTCGGCTGTGTTATTTCTGAAATCACTACCCTGGAGGTCCTTGCTTTTAACTTGGCCCCTAATTCTCGGAAATCATTTTTAAGGACCTCACCTCCACTCTAACTTTGTCATTGGCACCAATGTGAACCAAGACCGCGGGTCACTCCAGCCCCACCCATAATCTGTCTACACGATCCACCCATGTCGAACCCTAGCACAGGCCAGACAAACACACTGTTCGGCATGCAGGGTCCTGGCGACAGATTCCCTATCTCCCTTCTAATAATAGAACCTACCACTCCACCTGTCTATCCTTCCTAGCCCCCAGTTCTCCCTCCCTGTATTGGAGATGGGCCGTCCCCTGGGTGCTCAAGGGAAAGGCCCGATCCATACATGCTGCTTCGAGCCATCGTCCTCCACATCTTCACCTAAAATGGCAAATCTGTTGGGATCGACCAGCTGGGAAGAAGCCCCCCTATCCTTCCGTCCCCTACTTCCCCTGGTGACCCTTCAAATCTATCTCCTTCTCCACCTTATCTGCCCCATCTCCACCCCACCAGTTTACGGCCCCTGCCAGTACCTGCATTTCCCCAGGTTTGCCAAGTCCTGCAATGCTGCAAGTTACCCTTAGACTCTGTACCTCAGATTCCAAATGGGCAAACCACTCACATCTGACACATACATAGGTCCCCTGGGGCGGCTGCTCCAAGATCCCATACATGCGGCAGGATGCACATTGCGCGGGCCCCAACAAAAATGTCCATACAAACAGCAATACACAGCAGGACACAGCAGAGAAATAGTGTTGTTCTTAACACTTTCTTGTTTTAAACGCTTTAGTTTTTTAACGCTGTCAATTCTCTTAAAAACAGAAAAAATCTCTTTTAAACAGGAAACGCTCAGAGTAATCGCTCATGGGACAGGCCTTAAATGAGGTTCAAAACCAACCAGAGCCAACAGGCCTCAGCCAATTTAAACCAATTAGTTACACCCCCATCCAATTATAGAGTGTGTGAGTTGTATATGTGTGTGAGAGTTGTATATGTGTGTGAGAGTTGTATATGTGTGTGTGAGTTGTATATGTGTGTGTGAGTTGTATATGTGTGTGGTGTATTACATGAAGCTGCACTTGGACTTGCCTGTAATGTTCAGGGTGTGTCATTGAATGAGGGGAGATGTGGAGGTTGAATGAATATAATGTTAAGAACCTTTGTGGTGCTGTGTTCTTGGCTTTAACTGTGTTCTTAATGTTATCACCCAATGTACAATAAATACACAACACCTGGCCACATTGAATCCTATACAGACATCACAGGGCTGGTAAATAAACGTAATAAAGGAAATGGGGAGACCCTAGTCATAATAAAGGGAATGGGGAGACCCTAGTCATAATAAAGGGAACTGGGAGACCCTAGTTATAATAAAGGGAATGGGGAAATAAAGAAAACCAAGCTAAATAGAGGTGGGGGGGTTCGACACCAAATGTCTGCCATGTACAATGCTGTTTTGACACCTTACCCTGGGCATTCCTATAACACCTCTTAGTCACTATGCAATCACGCCCTTAACACTGGCTGTGATATGCTAATTGGGATTTTCTCTTCGTTCCCTTTATTATGACTAGGGTCTCCCATCCTTTATTATAACTAGGGTCTCCCCATTCCATTTATTATAACTAGGGCTCCCATACCCTTTATTATAACTAGGGTCTCCCCATATCCTTTATTATAACTAGGGTCTCCCCGTTCCCTTTATTATAACTAGGGCGTCCCCGTTCCCTTTATCATGACTAGGGCGTCCCCGTTCCCTTTATCATGACTAGGGCGTCCCCGTTCCCTTATCATGATAGGGGGCCGTTCCCTTATCATGACTAGGGCTCCCGTTCCCTTTATCATGACTAGGGGTCCCGTTCCCTATCATGACTAGGGCGTCCCCGTTCCCTTTATCATGACTAGGGCGTCCCCGTTCCCTTTATCATGACTAGGGGCTCCCCTTCCCTTTATCATGACTAGGGCGTCCCCGCTTCCCTTATCATGACTAGGGCGTCCCCGTTCCCTTATCAGGTACTAGGGCGTCACCGTTCCCTTTATCATGACTAGGGCGTCCCCGTTCCCTTCATGACTAGGGCGTCCCCGTTCCCTTATCATGACTAGGGTCCCGTCCCTTATCATGAACAGGGCGTCCCCGTTCCTTTATCATGACTAGGGTGTCCCTGTTCCCTTTATTAACTAGGGTCTCCCAGTTCCCTTTATCTAGACTAGGTCTCCCATTTACCTTATTATAGGGCTCCCATTCCTTATTACGTTTATTTACCAGCCCTGTGATGTCTGTATAGGATTCAATGTGGCCAGGGTGTTGTGTATTTATTGTACATTGGGTATAACATTAAGAACACAGTAAAGCCCAAGAACACAGCACCACAAGGTTCTTAACATTATATTCATTCAACCTCACATCTCCCCTCATTCAATGACACACCCTGAACATGTAAGGCAAGTCCAAGTGCAGCTTCATGTATACCACACACACATACAACGCACACACACATATACAACCACACACACAAAAGACACAACCACACAACAACCAAACACACACATACACAACCACACACACATATACAACTCACACACGACATATACAACTACACACACACATATTACAACTCACACACAAATATACAACAACACACACAACAAACACACACACAGAACAACGTACCACCACACAAGTACAACTCTCACACACATATACAACTCTCACACACATAGTACAACTCTCACACACAAACAACTCACACACCACAAAACAATCAACAACACACACATAATACACAACACACACAGATATAACACAACACACACATATATATACACAACACACAATATATACACAACACACTCACAGTCCAATAGGAAGCTCTATAAAGCCTTTTACATAGACCCCATAACCCACATCCAATTTACAGATCAATACAAACTACCGGGGTGCAGTTCCTTTCTAACCCTCCGACATCTGTCCCATTGAGTTCCACTTCCTCTACCGACCACAGAGGTCCGGACAAAAGAGCAAACAGCCACGCCCATTTCCTGAACCAGTTGATTGTTGTGGATTATGGGAGATATGGGCGTTCTGTACAGGGAAGGGGAGGAGTCGGAGAAGGAGCCTATCACATTGTCCTGCCCTGTGGTTGTGTGGATTATGGGAGATATGGGCGTTTCTGCGCTGGGAGGGGGAGGAGTTCACTTCTCTGTGACTTGGAAAGGAATTCTGGGAGAGAGACTGGAAGATCTGAGGTAAATTTCTATGTATCGAAGTATAGATTGTGTACAGGGGATGGGATCCATCTGACAATGTTATTATTAATGTTATTATTGTCCTGCTACCAGCGGGATCCCGTGGCAGCTCCTACAATGTTATTATTGTACTGATAACAGGCGGGATCCCAGTGGCAGCTCCCACAATGTATTATTTGTCTGATACCAGGAGGATCCCAGTGGCAGCTTCCCAATGTTATTATTGTCCTGCTCAGGGGGGATCCCAGTGGCAGCTCCCACAATGTTATTATTGTCCTGATACAGGAGGGATCCCAGTGGCAGCTCCTACAATGTTATTATTGTCTTGATACCAGAAGGGGATAGAAAAGTGTTCACCAGCACGCAGAGTTGGCCAATTGCCTTCATAGGTAACTTCTAAACCTTACCCCATGGGCCAAAAATAATACAAAAATACAAAACCAATGTGTATGCCCCTCCATTTGGGTTTCAACAGGGGGGATCCCAGTGGCAAGCTCCCACAGCCAGCTTTTATGGTGGGTTTTCTGTTCCTTTCTGTCAGGTTTTCAGAGATTGGAAACAAGGGGGTTAAGGTGAAATCAGAGAATGAAGATATGGACCCTGAGGACACATCTGCCCACAATAAAGATGGAGATGGACCCAGTCCCTGTGGATGGTGACACAGACCATGTTATTACAGGTACAGTGTTCACTATGGGGGGTATAATGATGGGAGATACATTATAGTTTCTATAGGTAATTATTTCCCCTTTGGATTCAAGACTGGATATTGTAAGGTACAAATGTAACAGAAACTGACCCCCACTAACTTAGATTGAGGGCCTAATGGTGGCCACACACAGTCAATATTATGGATGATCCACTGATATAACATTCATCGTACAATATTTCGTCTGTATGTTAGGGAAGTGGGCGATTTTGTTGGCGGACAACATACACGGAGTATTGCCCGGTAATATAACAAGGTGGAGTTATCGTTAGGATGCAGTGACAATGCCACTGTACAGGCTGTGAGATGAACAGACATTTGGAAGACTATTGGTTCGTCTATGGAGTTTGGTGAGCGTCATTGATCTGCGTGGTTGGATCCTCAACAACGCCGAACAGCCATACAGCCCGACCAGTATTACCTCCTCACAAAGGAAGGAGACTTGCCCCCACTGGATTCTGGGATGACATCATTCCAAGGGCAACACTAGTTGTTGTCCAGGATCGAAATATTACAAAATGTGGAGCCAGATCGCTCTGCTGAAGGTTTCATTCCACCTTCAAAAGTGATGGTTTTATTTACTAGGACTGTGCAGCCTGAATAAATGGCCTCCTTAACACCTCTCTTGAGGTCTTGAATGTTCCTTTGCCAATATGTCCAGTTGATCTAACTGAATACAACAGATGTCCCATTAATTGTGTTCAAAATCTATATTTCCCCTTTCCTGCTCTCTCTGATACATACATCATCCTTTGATGATTGGTTCTTACCTTGTGCTGGTAAAGGACAGTTCATTCAGTCAGATAAGCAAACGATGCAGTTGAGTCATTTATTAAAGGGCATCATCCTTTTATAATCATCCATTCATTATTAAAACGTTAATAAACCACTATATGGAATATGTTTGTTTTGTTTCCTTATATTCTATAAATATTTAGTTCTATTTCAGTCCTTTATTTTAGTGACCTTGCTAATGAATTTCCTAAACCTTCTTCATTTCTGTTTCATTTAAATAGACCATCTGCATACCAATGCAAGTAGCCACCACATTGTATGTATACCTCCCATTACTCACCTTTAAAGGTCAGTAAAACTTGCAGGAGAAAGGAGAGAGCTTACCGATGATCTCTCCAGCGATGGCGTCTCACATACAGGTCCCGAATTGATCCATGATCCCTTGCACCGTGGATGCGTCGGGGACTGTCAGTGAGAAGCCGGCGCTATTCAATGACATTTGTCCAACTCTCCCATAAAATTTCATATTTCCCCACCCCTTAGAACAACAACTTTGCAATACTGACTTACCTCCGTGTGTTCCTAAAGCCAAATATTCAGCCTGCGCTCTGCCATTCTATTAACCGGATATTTCGGCCCAGCCAGCAGCATTCATTTGTTAGGCTGGGAACCCACCAGCAGATATTTTCGGCCGACCGACCAATTCACGGCACTTTTGGCCGGCCTGAAATATCTGCAGGTCTGGGGAGGCCGGCCGCGACAGACCTTGATCGTCTGTTTGTCCAGATCGGACGAACGAAAAATCGGACGTGTCGGTAAATCATGATTAATGGTGCGGTTCAATATGGGACCGCACAGTTGATCGTGTGAACACTTGGTCGGGACAAAATATCCCCCCGTGTGTACCCAACCTTAGAATATTTTGTCTGAGGAAGGCACAGGACGTGTGCCGAAACGTCACGAATACACACACTGTTATGATGTAAGACTGGTGTGCCCAGCTTCTTTATTTTTCATTTACTACCAGCCTTAGATTTGACGTCTGTCATTCCGTAATTGACTGCTGAACTGGGAAGAAGGAGGACCAATGCAGGCTAAATATGACTTCTGACACGCCCCTTCTACTTTTAACTGTGTATTCCATTGTGTTCCCTCAATCCTCCTTATTCTATTATTATCCTTATTATTGTGCTTTCCTGTCTTATTTTCAGTGCATGCGTGCCAATACAAAAGATAGGCGCGCGATCACAGTAAAGTGTTGCAGTGTTCCTCTTAGCGTTCTGCGTTCTGTTATTCACAGTGAGGTGGGAATAACTGTTCTCATCTCCCTGTGAATAAAAGATACATATTTCATTTACTTTAAAAATACAGTTTAGTGTCCCTTTAACTCCTTATCTCCACCATTATTCCTCGCCAGCCCCATTCACCTCCATGCTATAGTCTATCCTTTGATATGATGGGGAGTTTTAAATTCATCAGAGGCAAAATCAGGAGAGGGCGCCCTGTACAGTGGATTACAAACTTATTGAATATATTTTGGGTTAAACACAGCATTTTGGGAGCTTAATTCCCCCTTCAAGTGTAAACTGAACCATTCATTAATCAGAATGAGGCCAAACACTGAACCAAATCTTAAGGGGCAAGTCCAGCCCCAAAATGAAAACTTACCTACCGGTAAATCACCCCCCAAAACCCTAAACGGTAATAGTTTGAAATGTGAAAGGTGTAAGTCTAACCTGAAATCCTGCACAATGTCCTGTTTCCCCTGTTTCTGCTTCCTGGTTCTTCCAGTTAGTAACTGTCAGTTATGGATTTGACAGATGACATCACAGCCAATGACTGAATGTTAATCCCCTGTCTGCCTCTTCTGAGCATGCCCAGGCTCAGTACAGGCTCAGTACAGGTTTCTAAATTGCTCCGTTTCCATGAGGCATCCAGAAGCATAGCAGGCATACAGTAATGAATTCATAGGACAAACTATGATATATCAACATATTATAAAGAGGCCGTTCTTTCTAAAAGATGTTCTTATGAGGGTGGAGTTGTCCTTTAAATGTTGAAATGTGCCTTTAAAATTATCAAAAGAAACAAGATCAAGTTCTAGGTGCAATCACTTGCTTGTGCTCTTAAGCTTAAATTGCGGGCACGACCCGCAACACCAAACGGTTGTTTCTGCAGAGTATTGTTCAATGTACGGGTGATTGGCTGGGCCTCCTTGGATGTTCCACCTGACCAAGCGCCCATACATTAAATCATAGACGGCCACTTGGTACACATCATGCACCAAACAGACATTTAATACAGGTGCCTAAGTCCCTTTAGTAAGGTAATAAAAAAGTTGCCCCTTAATAATAAAATGGCACATCTGTCAGGGAAGGCAGAGACTGGGCCCACTTTTAACTGCCACTTTTTAAGCTGGTTACACACAGTCCAGATTTACAGCAGAAGACAAATAGATTCCATTGGAAACTGTCTGTCATCGGCTAGAAAACCCCCTAAACACATTTATAAAATGACCTTCCTATTCTTCGTAATGGAGAGATCATACGGGTGCCAGCATATCCTCCCTATAACAGTCAAAACAATCCCGCTGGGTAGTAAATACAATTGATGTTTTATTGTAAACAAGTTAAGAACACACAGAACATGTTTGGTATCTACGTGGAATATTCTAGCTTCTCTTTTTATGAACTCCCACCTGAGTGGACTTTCTGGTGCCTTTTAAAACTGCGTAAAAAAAGGAAAGATTTTCCACATTCTGTACATACAAAAGGGGTCTCGCCAGTGTGTATTTTCAGGTGGGTTTGAAGGTAATGATTTTGAATAAAACTTTTTCCACATTCAGTACATTTAAATGGTTTCTCCCCAGTGTGCATTCTCTGGTGCGTCACAAGGTTTATTGCCTTATAGAAGCTTTTCCCACATTCTAAACAAGTGAATGGTTTCTCTCCTGTGTGAATATTTAAATGACTCTGTAGGTGATTGTCTCGTCTAAAACTTTTCCCACACTCTGAACAAACATAAGGTCGCACCCCTGTGTGAATCCGCTGGTGTCTCCGAAGGTGACTACTTTGGTTGAAGCTTTTCTCGCATTCTGTGCATTTGTAGGGTTTTACCCCTGTGTGAATATTCTCATGGACATGAAGATGGTTCTTTGTAGGAAAACTTTTACCACATTCAGTGCATAAAAATGGTCTTAGCCCTGTGTGAATAGTCGTGTGTATGTAGAGACTATTTTTACATGAGAAGTGCTTTCCACATTCAGTGCACCTGAAGGGTTTTTCTCCTGTGTGAGACTTCTCGTGGTTTTGAAGGCTGGCCCTGGATGCGAAATGTCTCCCACATGTTGTACATGTATGAAAATCCTCCTGTGTGTGAATTTTCTGATGTTTGGAAAGGGTGCATTTAGAAAGGAACCCTCTTCCACACTCTGTACAGCTAAACGGTGTTACCCCTGAATGGGTTCCCTTGCTAAGGTTCTCCTGTGAACTACTACTCCTACTGTCTATAAGTTTTTCATTATTCTCCGTAATGTGACTTTTCAGGTGTTTTTCGAAGCATTTTTTATATGAGAAGAGTTTTGCGCATTCTGTACACGTGAACAGTTCAGTCTGTGAGTTTTTTTTCTGTTTCAACTGATCGTTGTCTAAACCTGAAAGAAAGAAAAAAAGGGATTCTGTCATAAAATCCATAAGGTGGACACATACGATTTGCTGGCGTCTGTCACCTTAAATATAATCCCCAGTCAGTAAGACTCTAGCCCAGGGGTGCCAAACGCAATCACATAAGGGGCCAAAAAGACAAGCAAAGCGGTGACCAAAATATTTTATTTGCCTATGGCATGATCATGTGCTAATGTGGAACTCCCACCTTACTCTTCTGGCACGGTAATGGAACAGCCAACACCAATGGAAGGCCCTTTAACCCACCACCCTCCCCAGCGCCAGGGTAGATACACGATCAGCGGTGTAACTAGAGATTATGATGATTAGTTGTTTAAAAACATCTGATCTGGGTATCTAGAAGGCAAATCTTTAATTTTTTTAAAGGTACACGCAAGTTATAAAATAAATGGAGCCTGAACTAGATTATCAGCAATAAAGGCTCCATTATCAAGCTATGTAAATTGGGGAATGTACAGTTTACCCTGTACCTTTAATAACATGGTCTGTGTCACCATCCACAGGGACTGGATCCATCTCCATCTTTACTGTGGGCAGATGGTCCTCAGGGTCCAGATCTTCATTCTCTGATTTCACCTTTAACCCCCTTGGTTCCATCTCTGGAGAACCTGAAAGGGACAGAAAACCCACCATATTTAGCTGGGTGTGGGAGCTGCCACTGTGATTACCCATCCCCCACTTACCTGAAGTAAAGTACATAGTGCATGGAAAATTGCCAATTTATTAAATACATGCTGTATGGCTACACCAAAATCAATACAGTCTGCATCATGCTAAAGGAAATAGTGACGTGGCAACCCTAATGAGATTGCATGGTGGGTAGGTGAATTCAGTCCAATAGTGTCCTTAGCACATCCAAGAGCAGGGGGTGCAGATTCTTCCAACCCTTCACCCTAAAGGGTTAATAATATCCAATATAGTCAGCAAAAATGTGAAGGATGTTATGTTGATGGTTCAATAAAAGTTGCTTGACTTCTATAAGGTGTGCGATCCTTCACATTTTTGCTGACCATATAGATGAATTCAGTGCTGTAAGGTGAGATTACATGCTGATTACCTAATGCAGGGTCTTAATGTGGCCATACATCTATAAGATTTTACTTACCCGACCGAGCGCTCACGCGATGTTCATCGATGCTGCTGGAACCGCTTCTCCCGCTCTTACATTCGACTGACATGCGATCGCAAAATCCCATTCATTTTGCGATCGCATGTCGGTTGAATGTAAGATCGGGAGAAGCGGTTCCGGCAGGATCGAAGAACATTGCACTTGACGCTCGGTCGGGTAAGTAATATCTTATAATGTATGGCCACCTTAAGGGGGAGCATGCTGGGTGGTTGAATTAGGGGCTATAGGGTGAGATTGGGTGTTGGGAAGCTGAATTATGGCTGGAGGTGATATTGTTTGCTGGGAACTGAATGGGGGCTGTAGGGTGAGATTACGTGCTGGATATGGTAATTAGGGGCTGTAGGGTGAGTATGTGCTGGATATGTGATTAGGGGTGTAGGGTGAGATTATGGGCTGATATGGTGAATTAGGGGTGTAGGGTGAGATTACGTGCTGGATATGTGAATTAGGGCTGTAGGGTGAGATTATGTGCTGGATATGTGAATTAGGGGCTGTAGGGTGAGATTACGTGCTGGATATGTGAATTAGGGGGTGTAGGGTGAGATTATGTGCTGGATGCTTGTGAAGGTTCTCATTCATCCAGGTCATGGTATATCTGTTGTATTCAATTAGATCAACTGGACTTGAAAGTAGTTTCTTGAAGACTGTTTCGCTAGTCTCCGACTGGCTTTCTCTCAATTCAAATGACTTGTACAGAATCTGTGGCAATTCTGTACCCTGGAAAATCCCAATTAGCATATCACAGCCAGGTGTTAAGGGTGTGATTAGATAGTGGCTAAGAGGTGTTATAGGAACGCCCAGGTAAGGTGTTAAAACAGCATTGTACGGCAGACAGTTGGTGTCGAACCCCCCCCTCTATTTAGGCTTGGTTTTCTTATTTTCACATAAATGGCCTCCTTAACACCTCTCTTGAACCAGTCACGTTCCTTCGCCAGTAATGTTACATTACAATCTTCAAAGGTATGTCCTTTATCCTTAAGATGCGGTACACGGCTGAGTCCTGACCCGAGGAATTGGCTCTTCTGTGCTGGGCCATACGTTGATCAGTTGCTGTTTGGTCTCCCCACTACAAATAGACATTCTTCACTGCACTGCACCGCATATATGATGTCGCTTTTCTTGTGTTTTGGTATGGGTCTTTTGATGTACCAATTGCTGCCTCAGTGTGTTGTTCGGTTTAAAGCAGACAGGATACGATGTTTTTTTGAAAATTCTTCTTAATTTCTCGGAGACCCCTGCTACATATGGGATGACCATGTTCTTCCTCCTGTCTTGCTTTTTCCCTTCACTGTTGTATTTGTGTTCTTTTCTTTCCTTCTACTTCTTTTGACAAGCCCAGTCTGGATATCCACAAGTTTTAAGGGCTCCTCTGAGATTTTCATTTCTTTAGCCTTCGCCTCTGTGCTAGTGGGGATGTTCTCGGCTCTGTGTTGCAGGGTTCTGATGACACCCAGTTTGTGATCTAAAGGGTGGTGGGAGTCAAACCTCAAATACTGATCTGTGTTGGGGTCTCCGAGAAATTAAGAAGAATTTTCAAAAAACATCGTATCCCTGTCTGCTTTAAACCGAACAACACACTGAGGCAGCAATTGGTACATCCAAAAGACCCAATACCAAAACACAAGAAAAGCGACATCATATATGCGGTGCAGTGCAGTGAAGAATGCTCTGATTTGTATGTGGGGGAGACCAAACAGCAACTGCATCAACGTATGGCCCAGCACAGAAGAGCCAATTCCTCGGGTCAGGACTCAGCCGTGTATCTGCATCTTAAGGATAAAGGACATACCTTTGAAGATTGTAATGTTAACATACTGGCGAAGGAACGTGACTGGTTCAAGAGAG
Source organism: Hymenochirus boettgeri (assembly GCA_019447015.1). Classification (NCBI taxonomy): domain Eukaryota; kingdom Metazoa; phylum Chordata; class Amphibia; order Anura; family Pipidae; genus Hymenochirus; species Hymenochirus boettgeri. The sequence goes on along the minus strand of JAACNH010000162.1, from coordinate 274,330 downwards.
GTGTTAAGGAGGCCATTTATGTGAAAATAAAGAAACCAAGCCTAAATAGAGGTGGGGGGGTTCGACACCAACTGTCTGCCATGTACAATGCTGTTTTAACACCTTACTCTGGGCGTTCCTATAACACCTCTTAGCCACTATCTAATCACACCCTTAACACCTGGCTGTGATATGCTAATTGGGATTTTCCAGGGTACATAATTGCCACAGATTCTTGTACAAGTCATTCTGAATTGAGAAAGCCAGTCGGATGACTAGCGAAACGTCTTCAAGAACTACATTTCAAGTCCAGTTGATCTAATTGAATACAACAGATATATGTGCTGGATATGTGAATTAGGGGCTGTAGGGTGAGATTACATGCTGGATATGTGAATTAGGGGGTGTAGGGTGAGATTATGAGCTGGATATGTGAATTAGGGGCTGTAGTGTGAGATTGGGTGTTGGGAAGCTGAATTATGGGCTGGAGGGTGATATTGTTTGCTGGGAAGCTGAATTGGGGGCTGTAGGGTGAGATTACGTGCTGGATATGTGAATTAGGGGCTATAGGGTGAGATTGGGTGTTGGGAAGCTGAATTATGGGCTGGAGGGTGATATTGTTTGCTGGGAAGCTGAATTGGGGGCTGTAGGGTGAGATTACGTGCTGGATATGTGAATTAGGGGCTGTAGGGTGAGATTACGTGCTGGATATGTGAATTAGGGGCTGTAGGGTGAGATTACATGCTGGATATGTGAATTAGGGGGTGTAGGGTGAGATTGCATGCTGGATATGTGAATTGGGGGCTGTAGGGTGAGATTACACGCTGAGTAACTGAATTTAGCCCTGTAGGGTGAGAGTACATGCTGGGTTGTTGAATTAGGGTCTGTAGAGTGAGATATGGTTTGCCACCTGTTTAAACCAATCTTACTTGAAATCTGCAAGGCCAATTACCTGATCATTAAATCAATGCAGCCATATTTCCAGAGAGACGCAATCTCTGGCCCGTCCGCAATTTAAAATAGGGATTGTGGGTAAAAAGCAAACTGCCCTTTGTATGAATTCAAATGCCAGGTATTTGCTGGTTATACCGGCTGCACACAAAGGAGTATAAGTCAAACTAACCACTATTGAATCTGTTAGTGAAACTTTAACTCCAAATTCTACTGCAGCACCATGCTGCATGGCTACATTGATACTAGTACAGCCTACATCATCTGTCTAATGGAATTACCAGTTGGCCTTTTACCATGCTAATTTTAGATGTGTTTGTGTATAAAGGGAACAGGTGTCACTCGGGTTTGTACATCCAATGTAAAGAAATGGAAGTACACGTCTGTCCTTTCCATCCCCATTCATTTTCTAAATCCATGTGTAATGTTATTGGTATGTTATATGTGGTATTGGATCTCTCTCTCTCACACATGCACTATACTTTATATATAGACTGACTGGTATATATATAAAGGCTTTGTATACTGTATATTATTTATTTTCAGATCTGTCGGCCACCAGCCCAACTGTAAGGCCCTATCTCCTGAAAAACCTTGTAAGCTGGGTACACACTTGCACGATAGAAAATGACAGACGAGCATGCTACATAAAGTTCCGAGTGTTCTCCCTATGTTAAGCATATCTATAGATATATCAATATGTAAAGTATATATATAGATATATAGATATCAATATGTAAAGTATATATATATAGATATCAATATGTAAAGTTTATATATAGATATATAGATATATAGATGTCAATATGTAAAGTATATATATATAGATATCAATATGTAAAGTATATATATAGATATATAGATGTCAATATGTAAAATTTATATATATATATAGATATCAATATGTTTTGGCTCCATGGAGATACCGTTAACTATTATTTGTCCTAGCCAGTGGAGATCCTTATAGTATCAGGGTTTATTATTGTGTTTCCAGGGAGATACCTTAATATCATTTGTCTTCCGGGAGATACCTTTAACTTATTGGTCTCTCCAAGTGGAGAACCTGTAAGCATATTATTTGTCTTCCATGGAGATGTAGATACGTTAACATATAATTGTCTTCCAGTGGAGATACGTTAACATATTATTGTTCAGTAGATACTTAACTTATCCGTGGACCTACATGTTTCGAAGTATACAATATTTTCCGTGGATATATTTGTCCAAGATATGAAATATTATCTGCCAGTGGAGATCCTTTTTAACTGTATTATTGTCTTCCCTGGAGAACCTTCACATTTCAGTTGTCTTTCCAATGGAGATACCTTTAACAAGTATCTTGTTTCGGCCAGTGGACGATCCTGTATACAGCTGATGGTCTGTCCAGTGGATACCTTAACATATGTATTGTCTGCCGTGGAGATACCTTAAACATAGTATTTGTCTTCAGTGGAGATGACCTGAACATATTGTTGGTCTCCAGGGGAGAGATCCTTAACATATATGTGGCATTGTAGGTACACAACAGGAATTATTTGCCCACTGATCGTTTTGCAGCGCTCAGCCAGAGCAGACTTTACAACCACCCAGACAATGCTGTCTGGTTGCGGCAGTAGTGGCCACGGCCAACAGTTTTGTGGCCAATTGTGCGGTCCCATAGGGAACTGCACAATCGGCTGTGATTTATTATACTATACTATACAATGTTTTGGGGGGTTAAAGGTGCCCCCTTCCTCAGGGTTATGGAAGTGTGCTATTACCTAGTGTAAAAACACAGGGAATGGTTTTTGATTTATTGGCAAATTAACAGACTTTTTTTGCAATAGACTTATATGGACATGTGTACCAATTACAATCAACACCTGTCTCCTGATTACATCCTCTGTAAGCATTCTTTAATCAGTTGTATTACCTTTCATTGATTCACGTTGCCAGATCTCTGTTACTTTCATTGGATTCCCTGAAGCTTTCTGTGAACCCCGCTCTTATTGGATCATTAGGCAGTCTAAGTGCTGATTACTCTCTCCTTCAGATTCCCGTCGATCTTCTCCAGTTGATTACGGTTCATTGTCCCTGTGAGCAGTCTTATCAGCAACCGTCTTCATTGATTCCCGACTTCAGTCGATTCCTTTTTAGTCCCGTGTCGTCTTACATTGATCCCGTCTCCATTTTCACATGTGAGAAGTCTTAGTCAGTGCGCTTAACCGTCTCTCTTCATTGGATTCACTGTGAGCAGTCTTAATCAGTGCCTGATTACCCGTCTCTTCATTGGATTCACCTGTGAGCAGTCTTAATCAGTGCTGATACCCGTCTCTTCATTGGATTCACCTGTGAGCAGTCTAATCAGTGCTGATTACCCGTCTCTTCATTGGATTCAACTGTGAGCAGTCTTAATCAGTGCTGATACCCGTCTCTTCATTGATTCACCTGTGAGCATCTAATCAGTGCTGATTACCCGTCTCTCATTGGATTCACCTTGAACAGTCTTAATCAGTGCTGATTACCCGTCTCTTCATGATTTCACCTGTGAGCAGTCTTAATCAGTGCGATTACCCGTCTCTCTTGGATTCACCTTAGCAGTCTAATCAGTGCTGATTACCCGTCTCTTCATTGGATTCACCTGTGAACAGTCTAATCAGTGCTGATTACCCGTCTCTTCATTGATTCACCTGTGAGCAGTCCTGAACAGTGCGATACCGTCTCCATGGATTCACCGTGAGCAGTCCTAATCAGTGCTGATTAACTGTTCTCTCAATGGATTCACCTGTGAGAGTACCTAATCAGCGCTGATTACCCGTTCGCTTATCATTGGATTCACTATGAGCAGTCCTAATCAGCGCTGATTCCGTCTCTTCATTGGATTCACCTGTGAGCAGTCCTAATCAGGCTGAATACCTGTCTCTTCATTGGATTCACCTGTGAGCATCACTAATCAGCGCTGGTTAACCTGTCTCTTCATTGGATTCACCTGTGAGCAGTACCTAATCAGCGCTGGTTACCGTGTCTCTTCATTGGATTCACCTGTGACAGTCTAATCAGCCGCTGATTACCCTCTCTTCGCATGGATTCACCTGGAGAGTCTACCTAATCAGCGCTGGTTACCTTTCTCTTCATTGGGATCACCTGTGATAGCATTCCTAATCAGCGATGGTTACCCATCTTTCTTCATTGGATTCACCTGTGAGGCAGTCCTAATCATGCTGCTGATTACCTGTCTCTTCATTGGGTTCACCTGTGAGCAGTCCTAATCAGCGCGATTACCTGTCTTCATTGGATTTTACCACAGTGATCAGTACCTAATCATGCTGTACCTTCTCTTCATTGGATCACCTGTGAGCAGACCTAATCAGCGCTGACCCGTCTCTCATTGGATTCACCTGTGAGCAGTCCTAATCAGCTGGACTGTTCCTGTTCTTCCATGCCTACACTGTGACATCCATAATCACCTTGCTGAATACACTGTCCTCTTCATTGGTGTCCCTGTGAGCAGACCTAATCAGCGTGATACCTGTCTCTTCATGATTCACCACTGTGAGCAGTCCTAATCGCAGCTGATTACCTCTCTCTTCATTGGATTCCACTGTGATCAGTCTTAATCAGTGCTGTTACCTGTTCTTCTCATTGGATTCACCTGTGAGCAGTCCTAATCAGTGCTGAGTACCTGTCTCTTCATTGGATTCACCTGTGAGCAGTCCTAATCATGTGCTTGATACCTGTCTCGTTCAGGATTCACTGTGAGCAGTCCTAAACAGTGCTGATACCCTACCTTCCTCTCATTGGATTCACCTGTGATCAGTCCTAATCAGTGGGTACTGCTTACCTGTCTCTCTTCATTGGATCATTCCTGTGAGCAGTCCTAATCAGCGCTGATTACCTGTCTCTCCATTGCATTCCTGTGACAGTCCTAATCAGTGCTGATTACCTGTCTCTTCATTGGAGTCACCCGTGACAGTCCTAATCAGCGCTGATACCTGTCTCTTCATGGATTACACCTGTGAGCATCCTAACAGTGCTGATTACCTGTCTCTTCATTGGATTCACTGTGAGCAGTCCTAATCAGTCGCTTGATTACCTGTCTCTTCATTTCCCCCCCCCTCCATTGGATTCACCTGTGAGCAGTCCTATCAGTGCTGATTACCTGTCTTTCTTCATTGGATTCACCTGTGAGCAGTCCAATCAGCGTGATTACCTCTCTCTTCATTGATTCACCTGTAGCAGTCCTAACAGGCTGATTACCGTCCAATACCTTCGCACTCTATGGTCACCTGCTGGTTAGTCTCGCTTCACCTGTGAGCAGTCCTAATCAGCGCTGATTACCGTCCTTCATGATTCACCTTGAGCAGTCCATCAGTGCTGATTACCAGTCTCTTCATGGATTCACCTGTGACAGTCCAATCAGCTGATTACCTTCCTCATTGGATTACTCTGGAGCGTCCTAATCAGGCTGATTACCTGTCTCTTCATTGGATTCACTGTGAGCAGTCCAATCAGTGCTGATTACCTGTCTCTTCATTGGATTCACCGTGAGCAGTCCTAATCATGTATTACCTGTCTCTTCATTGGATTATCTGTGCAGCGTCCTAATCATGCTGATTCCTGTCTTCATTGGATTCACCTGTGAGCAGTCTAATCAGCGCTGATTACCTGTCTCTTCATTGGATTCCACTGTGAGCAGTCCTAATCAGTGATGATTACCCTGCTCTTCATTGATTCACCTGTGAGGCAGTCCTAATCAGTGCTGATTACCTGTCTCTTCATTTGGATTTATCTGTGAGCAGTCCTAATCAGTGACTGATTACCGGTCGCTTCATTGGATCACCTTGAGCAGTCCTAATCAGCGGTTACTGTCTCTTCATTGGATTTATCGTGAGCAGTCCTAATCAGTGCTGATTACCTGTCTCTTCTTTAATTGGATTCACCTGTGAGCAGACCTAATCAGCGCTGATTACCTGTCTCTTCATTGGATTATCTGTGAGCAGTCCTAATCAGCGCTGATTACCTGTCTCTTCATTGGATTTATCTGTGAGCAGTCCTAATCAGTGCTGATTACCTGTCTCTTCATTGGATTCACCTGTGAGCAGTCCTAATCAGCTGCTGATTACCTGTCTCTTCATTGGATTTCACTGTGTGCAGCTCCTAATCAGTGTCTGATTACCATTTCTTTCATTGGATTATATCTGTTAACAGTCCTAATCAGTGCTGATTACCTGTCTCTTCATTGGATTCATCCTGTGAGCAGTCCTAATCAGTGCTGATTACCTGTCTCTTCATTGGATTCACCTGTGAGCAGTCCTAATCAGTGCTGATTACCTGTCTCTTCATTGGATTATCTGTGAGCAGTCCTAATCAGTGCTGATTACCTGTCTCTTCATTGGATTCACCTGAGCAGTCCTAATCAGTGCTGATTACCTGTCTCTTCATTGGATTTATCTGTGAGCAGTCCTAATCAGTGCTGATTCTTCATCGGTCTCTTCATTGGACTATTACTGTGAGCAGTCCTAATCAGTGTGATTACCTGTCTCTTCATTGGATTCACCTGTGAGCGTCCTAATCAGTGCTGATTACTGTCTCTTCATTGGATTCACCTGTGAGCGTCCTAATCAGTGCTGAGTTACCTGTCTCTTCATTGGATTCCCCTGTGAGCAGTCCCAATCAGTGCTGATTACCTGTCTCTTCTTGTCATTCACCTGTGAGCAGTCCTAATCAGTGCGGATTACCTGTCTCTCATTGGATTATCTGTGCAGACCTAATCATGCTGATTCCGTCTCTCATGGATCCCTGTGAGCAGTCCTAATCAGTGCTGATTACCTGTCTCTTCCTTGGATTCACTGCTGTTAGCAGTCTAATCAGTGCTGATTACTGTCTCTTCTTGGATTATCTGTGAGCAGACCTAATCAGTGCTGGTTACCTGTCTCTTCATTGGATTCACCTGTGAGCAGTCCTAATCAGTGCTGATTACCTGTCTCTTCATTGGATTCACCTGTGAGCAGTCCTAATCAGTGCTGATTACCTGTCTCTTCATTGGATTCACCTGTGAGCAGTCCTATCAGTGCTGATACCTGTCTTCTCTTGGATTCACCTGTGAGCTATCCTAATCAGTTGCTGTATACCTGTCTCTTCATTGGTTCACCTGTGAGCACTCCTAATCAGTGCTGATTACCTGTCTCTTCATTGGATTTATCTGTATAGCAACCTAATCAGTGTCTGGTTTACCTACCTGTCTCTTCATTGGATTCACCTGTGGCAGTCCTAATCAGTGCTGATTACTGTCTCTTCATTGGATTCACCTGTGAGCAGTCTAATCAGTGCTGATTAACCGTCTCTCTCTCATTGGATTTATCTGTGAGCAGTCCTATCAGTGCTGATACCGTGCTCTTTCATTGGATTTCTCTGTGAGCAGTCCTAATCAGCGCTTATTACCTGTCTCTTCATTGGATTCCACCTGTGATCATCCTAATCAGTGGCTGATTACCTGTCTCTCAATGGATTTATCTGTGAGCAGACCTAATCAGTGCTGGTTTACTTACTGTCTCTTCATTGGATTCACCTAGTGAGCATGACTAATCCATAGCAGTGCTGATTACCTGTCTCTTCATTGGATTCACCTGTGAGCAGTCCTAATCGTGCTGATTACCTGTCTTCATTGGATTCACCTGTGGAGCAGTCCTAATCAGTGTTGATTACCTTCTCTTCATTGGATTCACCTGTGAGCAGTCCTAATCAGTGCTGATACCTGTCTCTTCATTGGATTCATCTGTGAGCATTCCTAATCAGTGCTGGATACCTGTCTCTTTTCATTGGATTTATCTGTGAGCAGTCCTAATCAGTGCTGATTACCTTGTCTCTCTCATTGGATTTACTGTGAGCAGTCCATCAGTGTTGTTACCTGTCTCTGCATTGGATCACCTGATAGCAGTCCTAATCAGTGCTGATTACCTGTCCTCTTCATTGGATTCACCTGTGAGCACCTAATCAGTGGATTACCTGTCTCTTCTTGGATTTATCTGTGAGCAGTCCAATCAGTGTTGATTATTACCTGTCTCTTTCATGGATTCACCTGTGAGCAGTCTAATCAGTGCTGATTACTGTCTCTTATTGGATTCACCTGTGAGCGTCCTAATCAGTGCTGATTACCTGTCTCTCTCTTCATTGGATTCACCTTGAGCAGACCTAATCAGCGTGATTACCTGTCTCTTCATTGGATTCACTGTGAGCAGTCCTAATAGTGTGATACCTGTCTCTTCATTGATTCACACTGTGAGCAGACCTAATCAGTCGCTGATTACCTGCTCTCTCATTGGATTCACCTGTGAGCAGTCTAATCAGTGCTGATTTACCTGTCTCTTCTTCATTGGATATCACCTGTGAGCAGTCCAATCAGTGCGTGATTACCTGTCTCTTCATTGGATTCACCTGTGAGCAGTCCTAATCAGCCGATTACCTGTCTCTTCATTGGATTCACCTGTGAGCAGTCCTAATCAGTGCTGATTACCTGTCTCTTCATTGGATTCACCTGTGAGCAGATCTAATCAGCGCTGATTACCTGTCTCTTCATTGGATTCACCTGTGAAGCAGTCCTAATCAGCGCTGATTACCTGTCCTCTTCATTGGATCACCTGTGAGCAGTCCTAATCAGTGCTGATTACCTGTCTCTCAATTGGATTCACCGTTGAGCAGTCCTAATCAGTGTGATTACTGTCTCCTTCATTGGATTCACCTGTGAGCAGTCTAATCAGTGCTGATTACCTGTCTCTTCATTGGATTCACCTGTGAGCCAGTCCTAATCAGTGCTGATTACCTGTCTCTCATTGATTCACCTGTGAGGCAGTCCTAATCAGTGCCATTACCGTCTCTCTTGGATTCACCTGTGAGCAGTCCTAATCAGTGCTGATTACTGTCTCTTCATTGGATTCACCTGTGAGCAGTCCTAATCAGGCTGATACCTGTCTCTTCATTGGATTCACCTGTGAGCAGTCCTAATCAGTGGTGATTACCTGTCTCTCATTGGATTCACCGTGAAGCAGTCCTAATTTCAGTGCTGAGTTACCTGTCTCTTCATTGGATTCACCTGTGAGCAGTCTAATCAGTGCTGATTACCGTCTTTCATTGGATTCACCTGTGAGCAGTCTAATCAGTGCTTGATTACCTGCCTCTTTCATTGGATTCCCGTGGAGCAGTCCTAATCAGTGCTGATACCTGTTCTCTTCATTGGATCATCTGTGAGCAGTCTAATCAGAGCTGATTACTGTCTCTTCATTGGATTCCCTGTGAGCAGTCCACTATCAGGCTGATTACCCGTTCTCTCAGTTGGATTTCACCTGTGAGCAGTCCTATCAGTGTCGATTACTGTCTCTTCATTGGATTCACCTGATGCAGTCCTAATTCAGTGTGCTGATTACCTGTCTCTTCATTGGATTCACCTGTGTAGCAGTCCTAATCAGTGCTATGATTACCTGTCTCTTCATTGGATCCTGTGAGCAGTCATCATGCTCTGTTACCGTCTCTTCATTGGATTCACTGTGGCAGTCCTAAATCAGTGCTCATTACCTGTCTCTTTCATTGGATTCACTGTGAGCAGTCCTAATCCAGTGCTGATATACGTCTCTTATTGGATTCACCTGTGAGCAGTCCTAATCAGTGCTGATTACCTGTCTACTTCATTGGATCACCTGTGAGCAGTCCTAATCAGTGCTCATTACCTGTCTCTTCATTGGAGTTACCTGTTGAGCATTCCTAATTCAGTGCTGATTACCCGTCTCTTCATTGGATTCACCTGTGAGCAGTCCTAATCAGTGCTGATTACCCGTCTCTTCATTGGATTCACCTGTGAGCAGTCCTAATCAGTGCTCATTACCTGTCTCTTCATTGGATCACCTTGGAGCAGTCCTAATCAGTGTGATTACCCTCTCTTCATTGGGATTCACCTGTGAGCAGTCCTAATCAGTGCTGATTACCCGCTTTCATTGGATTCCCTGTGAGCAGTCCTAATCAGTCGCTGATTACCTTCTTCTCTCATGGTTCACCTGTGAGCAGTCCTAATCAGTGCTGATTACCGTCTCTTCATTGGATTCACCTGTGAGCAGTCCTAATCATGCTGATTACCTGTCTCTTCATTGGATTCACCTGTGAGCAGACCTAATCAGTGCTGATTACCTGTCTCTTCATTGGATTCACCTGTGAGCAGTCCTAATCAGTGCTGATTACTGGTCTCTTCATTGGATTCACCTGTGAGCAGTCCTAATCAGTGCTGATTACCTTCTCTTCATTGTTCACCTGTGAGCAGTCCTAATCAGTGTCTGATTACTGTCCTCTTCATTGGATTCACCTGTGAGCAGTCCTAATCAGTGCTGATTACCATGTCTTTCATTGGATTCACCTGTGAGCCTCCTAATCAGTGCTGATTACTGTCTCTTCTTGGTATTCACCTGTGAGCATCCTAATCAGTGCTGATTACCTGTCCTTCATTGTATTCACCTGTGAGCAGTACCTAATCAGCGCTGAGTTACCTGTCTCTTCATTGGATTCACCTGTGAGCGTCCTAATCAGTTGTGATTCCTGTCTCTCTCATTGGATTCACCTGTGAGCAGACCTAATCAGTGCTGATTACCTGTCTCTTCCTAGATACCTTGAGAGTCTACATCAGATGCTGATACCTGTCTCTCATTGGATCACTGTGAGCAGTCCTAACAGTGCTGATTACCTGTCTCTTCATTGGATTCACTGTGAGCAGTCCTAATCAGTGCTGATTACCTGTCTCTTCATTGGCATTCACCGGTGAGCCAGTCTCTAATCAGTGCTGGTTACCTGTCTCTTTCATTGGTTCACCTGTGAGCAGTCTTAATGCTGATTACCTCTCTTCATGTGGATTCACCTGTGACAGTCTAATCAGTGTGATTACCGTCTCTTCATTGGGATTCACTGTGAGCAGTCCTAATCAGTGCTGATTACCTGTCTTTTCATTACATTCCCCTGTGAGCAGTCTTAATCAGTGCATATTACCCGTCTCTTCATTGGATTCACCTGTGAGCAGTCCTATCAGTGCGGATTAACCCTCTCTCATGGTTCACCTGTGAGCAGTCTAATCAGTGCTGATTACCGTCTCTTCATTGGATTCACTGTGAGCAGTCTAATCAGTGCTGATTACCCGTCTCTTCATTGGATTCACCTGTGAGCAGTCCTAATCAGTGCTGATTACCTTCTTTCATTGATTCACCTGTGAGCTATCCTAATCAGTGCTGATTTTTACCTGTCTTCATGGTTCCCTGGATCAGTCTAATCAGTGCTGATTACCGTCTCTTCATTGGATTCACCTTAGCAGTTCAATCTGCTGATTACCCGTCTTCATTGATTATCTTGAGAGCAGTCTAATCAGTGCAGGTATACCTGTCTCTCATTGGATTCATCCTGTGAGCAGTCCTAATCAGTGCTGATACCGTCTCTCATTGGATTCACCGTGAGCAGTTCCTAATCAGTGTCTGATTACCTGTCTCTTGCATTGGATTCACCTGTGAGCAGTCCAAGCAGTGCTATTAACTGTCTCTCATTGATTCACTGTGAGCAGTCCTAATCAGTGCTGATTACCTGTCTCTTCATTGATTCATCTGTGAGCAGTCCTAATCAGTGCTGATTACCTGTCTTTCATTGGATTCACCGTGAGCAGTCCTAATCAGTGTATTACCGTCTCTTCATTGGATTCACCTGTGAGCAGTCCTAATCAGTGCTATTACCCGTTCTCTTCATTGGATTCCCTGTGAGCAGTCCTAATCAGTGTCTGATTACCATGTCTCTTCATTGGATTCACCTTGAGCATCCTAATCAGTGCTGATTACCTGTTCTTCATTGGATTCACCTGTGAGCAGTCCTAATCAGTGCTGATTACCTGTCTCTTCTATTGGATCACCTGTTGAAGCAGTCCTAATCAGTGCTGATTACCGTCTCTTCATTGGATCACCTGTGGCATTCCTAATCAGTGCTCATTACCGTCTCTTCCTGGATTCACCTGTGAGCAGTTCCTAATCAGTGCTGATTACCCTCTCTCATTGGATTTCACCTGTGAGCAGTCCTAATCAGTTGGCTGATTACCCGTCTCTTCATTGGATTCACCTGTGAGCAGTCCCTAATCAGGTGCTGATTACCCTGTCTCTTCATTGGATTCACCTGTGAGCAGACCTAATCAGTGCTGATTACCTGTCTCTTCATTGGATCACCTGTGAGGCAGACCTATTCAGGCGCTGATTACCTGTCTCTTCTTGGATTTACTGTGAGCAGTCCTAAAGCGCTGATACCTGTCTCTCTATTGGATTATCTGTGAGCAGCCTAATCAGTGCGATTACCCGTCTCTTCATTGGATTCCCTGTGAGCAGACCATTCAGGCTGATTACCCGTCTCCTCATTGGATTCACCTGTGAGCAGACCTAATCAGCGCTGTATTACCGTCTCTTCATTGGATTCACCTGTGAGCAGTCCTAATCAGCGTGATTACCTGTCTCTTCATTGGATTCACTGTGACAGTCCTAATCAGCGCTGATTACCTGTCTCTTCATTTGATTCACCTGTGAGCAGTCCTAAATCAGCGCGATTACCTGTCTCTTCTTGGATTCACGTGAGCAGACCTAATCAGTGTGATTACCTGTCTCTCATGGATTCACCTGTGGAGCAGTCCTAATCAGTGCTGATACCTGTCTCTTCATTGGATTCACTGTGAGGCAGTCCTAATCATGCTGGATTACTGTCTCTTCATTGGATTTATCTGAGGAGCAGCCTAATCAGGGTTGATATCCTGTCTCTTCATTGGATTTATCTGTGAGCAGTCCTAATCAAGCGCCGATTACCTGTCTCTTCATTGGATTCACCGTGAGCAGACTAATCAGTGCTGATTCTCGTGTCTCTTCATTGGATTCACCTGTGAGCATCCTATCAGTGCTGATTACCTGTCTCTTCATGGATTCACCTGTGAGCAGTCCTAATCAGTGCGATTACCGTCTCTTCATTGGATTCACCTGTGAGCAGCCCTAATCAGTGTGATTACCTGTCTTTCATTGGATTCACCTTGTGAGCAGTTCTATCATGCTGATTACCTGTCTCTTCATTGGATTCACCTGTGAGCAGTCCTAATCAGTGCTGATTACCTGTCTCTTCATTGGATTCACCTGTGAGCAGTCCTAAAAAGTGCTGATTACCTGTCTCTTCATTGGATTCACCTGTGAGCAGACCTAATCAGCGCTGATTACCTGTCTCTCTTCATTGGATTCACCTGTGAGCAGCCTAATCAGCGCTGATTACCTGTCTCTTCATTGGATTCACCTGTGAGCAGTCCTAATCAGCTGATTACACTGTCTCTTCATTGGATTCACCTGTGAGCAGTCCTAATCGAGTGTGATACCGGTCTCTTCATTGGATTTCACTGTGAGACGTCCTAATCAGTGCTGATTACCTCTCTTCATTGTGATTCACCTGTGAGCAGTCCTAATCAGTGCTGATTACTGTCCTCTTCATTGGATTCCACCTGTGAGCAGTCCTAATCAGTGCTCATTACCGTCTCTTCATTGGATTCACCTGTGAGCAGTCCTAATCAGTGCTGATTACCTGTCTCTTCATTGGATTCACCTGTGAGCAGTCCTAATCAGGGCTGATTACCTGTCTCTTCATTGGATTCACCGGTGAGCAGTCCTAATCAGTGCTGATTACCTGTCTCTTCATTGGATTTCCCTGTGAGCATCCTAATCAGTGTGATTACCTGTCTTTCATTGGATTCACCTGTGAGCAGTCCTAATCAGGCTGATTACTGTCTCTTCATTGGATTCATTGTGAGCAGTTCTAATCAGCGTCTGATACCTCTCTTCATTGGATTCACCTGTGAGCAGACCTAATCAGCGCTGTTACCTGTCTCTTCATTGGATTCACTGTGTTAGAGAGCCTAATCAGCTGCTGATTACCTGTCTCTTCATTGGATTTATCTGTGAGCAGACCTAATCAGTGCTGATTACCTGTCTCTTCATGGATTCACCTGTGAGCAGACCTAATCAGCGCTGATTACCTGTCTCTTCATTGGATTCAACCTTGAGCAGTCCTAATCAGTGCTGATTACCTGTCTCTTCATTGGATTCACCTGTGAGCAGACCTAATCAGCGCTGATTACCTGTCTCTTCATTGGATTCATCTGTGAGCAGTCCTAATCAGTGGCTGATTACCTGTCTCTTCATTGGATTCATCTGTGAGCAGTCCTAATCAGTGCTGAATTACCTGTCTCCAGTTGGTCACCTGTGAGCAGACCTAATCAGCACTGATTACCTGTCTCTTCATTGGATTCACCTGTGAGCAGACCTAATCAGTGCTGATTACCTGTCTCTTCATTGGTTCACCTGTGAGCAGTCCTAATCAGTGCTGATTACCTGTCTCTTCATTGGATTCATCTGTGAGCAGTCCTAATCAGTGCTGATTACCTGTCTCCATTGGATTCACCTGTGAGCAGACCTAATCAGCACTGATTACCTGTCTCTTCATTGGATTCACCTGTGAGCAGACCTAATCAGTGCTGATTACCTGTCTTTCATTGGATTCATGCTCGTGAGCAGTCCTAATCAGCGCTGATTACCTGTCTCTCATTGGATTCACACTGTGAGCAGACCTAATCATCCGCTTGATTACCTGTCTCTCATTGGATTCATCTGGTAAGCAGACCTAATCAGCGCTGATTACCTGTTCTTCATTGGATTCATCTGTGAGCAGTCCTAATCGTGCTGATTACCTGTCTCTTCATTGGATTATCTGTGAGCAGTCCTAATCAGTGCTGATTACCTTCTCTTCATTGGATTCACCTGTGAGCAGCCTAATCAGGCTGATTACCTGTCTCTTCATTGGATTCATTTGTAGCAGTCCTAATCAGTGCTGTTACCTATTCTTCATTGGATTTCACCTGTGAGCAGTCCTAATCAGTGCTGATTACCCGTCTTCTATTGGATTCATCTGTGAGCAGTCCTAATCACTTGCTGATACCGTTCTCTCATTGGATTTATCTGTGAGCAGTCTTAATCAGTGCTGATTACTGTCTCTTCATTGGATTTAATCTGTGAGGCAGTGTCCTAATCAGTGCTGATTACCTGTCTCTTCATTGGATTTATCTGTGAGCATCCTAATCAGCTGATTACCTGTCTCTTCATTGGATTCAACCTGTGAGCAGTCCTAATCAGGCTGATTACCGTCTCTATCTTGCATTCACCTGTGAGCAGTCCTAATCAGCGCTGGTTACCTGTCTCTTCATTGGATTCACCTGTGAGCAGACCTAATCAGTGCTGATTACCTGTCTCTTCATTGGATTCACCTGTGAGACAGACAATCAGTGCTGTTACTGTCTTCATTGGATTCACCTGTGAGCAGTGCTAATCAGTGCTGATTACTGTCTCTTCATTGGATTCACCTGTGAGCAGTTCTAATAGTGCTGATTACCTGTCTCTCATTGGATTCATCGTAAGCAGACCTAATACGCGCTGTACCTGTCTCTTCATTGGTTCACTGAACAGACCTAATCAGCGCTGGTTACCTGTCTCTTCATTGGTTTCACTGTGAACACCTAATCAGAGGCGGTATACCTGCTTCATTGGTTCACCTGTGACAGCCTAAATCAGTGCTGATTCCTGTCTCTTCATTGGATTCACCTGTGGCGCAGTCCTAATCAGTGCTTGTTACCTGTTCTCTTCATGGATTCACCTGTGAGAACAGTACCTAATCAGTGCTGATTAACCTGTCCTTCATTGGATTCACGTGAGCAGTCCTAATCAGGCGCTGGTTACCTGTCTCTTCATTGGTTTCACCGTGAGCAGTCTAATCAGCGCTGGTTACCTGTTCTTCATTGGTTCACCTGTGAGCAGTCCTAATCAGCGCTGGTTACCTCTGTCTCTCATTGGTTCACCTTGAGCATCAATCAGCTGTGGTTACCTGTCTCTTCATGGTTCACTGTGAGCAGTCCTAATCACCTGGTTACCTGTCTTCATGGTTCACCTGTGAGCAGTCCTAATCAGCTCTGGTACCTGTCTCTTCATTGGTCACCTGTGAGCAGTCTAATCAGTGCTGAATACCTGTCTCCTCATTGGTTCACCTGTGAGCAGTCCTAATCAGCGCGGATTACCTGTCTCTTCATTGGTTCACCTGCTGAGCGTCTAATCATGCTTTGATTAAAAACCTGTCTCTTCATTGGATTCATCTGTGAGCAGTCTAATCAGTGCTGATTACCTGTCTCTTCATTGGTTCACCTGTGAGCAGTCCTAATCAGCGCTGGTTACCTGTCTCTTCATTGGTTCACCTGTGAGCAGTCCAATCAGCGCTGATTACCTGTCTCTTCATTGGATTCACCTGTGAGCAGTCCTAATCAGCGCTGGTTACCTGTCTCTTCATTGGATTCACCTGTGAGCAGTCCTAATCAGTGCTGAATACCCATCTCTTCATTGGATTCACCTGTGAGCAGTCTAATCAGTGCTGATACCTGTCTCTTCATTGGTTCACCTGTGAGCAGTCCTAATCAGCGCTGGTTACCTGTCTCTTCATTGGTTCACCGTGAGCAGTCCTAATCAGCGCTGATTACCTGTCTCTTCATTGGTATTCACCTGTGAGCAGTCCTAATCAGCGCTGGTTACCTGTCTCTTCATTGGTTCACCTGTGAGCAGTCCTAATCAGCGCTGGTTACCTGTCTCTTCATTGGTTCACCTGTGCACAGTCCAATCAGTGCTGAATACCTGTCTCTTCATTGGTTCACCTGTGAGCAGTCCTAACAGCGCTGATTACCTGTCTCTTCATTGGTTCACCTGTGAGCAGTCCTAATCAGTGCTGAATACCCGTCTCTTCATTGGTTCACCTGTGAGCAGTCCTAATCAGTGCTGATTACCCGTCTCTTCATTGGTTCACCTGTGAGCAGACCTAATCAGTGCTGATTACCTGTCTCTCATTGGATTCACCTGTGAGCAGTCCTAATCACGTGCTGAATACCGTCCTTCATTGGTTCACCTGTGAGCAGTCCTAATCAGTGCTGATTACCCGTTCTCTCATTGATTCACCTGTGAAGCAGACCTAATCAGAGTGCTGATTACTGTCTCTTCATTGGTATCACCTGTAGCAGTCTAATCAGTGCTGAATACCCGTCTCTTCATTGGATTCACCTGTGAGCAGACTAATCAGTGCTGATTACCTGTCTCTTCATTGGTTCACCTGTGAGCAGTCCTAATCAGTGCTGAATACCCGTCTCTTCATTGGTTCACCTGTGAGCAGTCCTAATCAGTGCTGAATACCCATCTCTTCATTGGATTCACCTGTGAGCAGTCTTAATCAGTGCTGATTACCTGTCTTTCATTGGTTCACCTGTGAGCAGTCCTAATCAGCGCTGGTTACCTGTCTCTTCATTGGATTCACCGTGTGAGCAGATCTATCAGCGCGATTACCGTCTCTTATTGGTTCACCTAGTGACTACCTAATCAGCGCTGATTAACTTCTCTCTGATTGGGTTTCACACCAGTGAGTGAATGAATATAAATGCATTAATTGTCCA
>JAACNH010000162.1:181777-256827 GCA_019447015.1 Hymenochirus boettgeri | reverse complement strand
TAAAGTGTTAAGTTAGAATGATCCTTATAATAAGTCATACCTCTGTATTATATCTTATCATTTGTTCAAGTATTGGGAACTCAAGACCATGGTGTGCTCTCCAATTACATTCACTTTGTTGGATAGCAGTGATCATTCATAAAGTGAAATCTCACATTAAGTGCTAACCTATTTAAAAATAGGTTTGAAAGTGGCTGTGCAGTGTCTCGTATGGAAACCAGCACTTCTATATTGTTTTATTTGCTTTTATGTTGTTTTATGATGTTTTATTCCATTGTATCTGTGTGTTACCCACCTAACTAGATTGTAGCTCTAACGGTCGCAGGCACCGTCAACCTTGTGGCAAAGCCTATATTCTATTTATATAATTTATATATTTATGTACTGAACTATCTGTATTTATCCCCCGTGTATGACTTTATTTATTGTATTTATACTGTACAGCCCTGCCATCCCCAAGTGGCGCTATATATATAACTATACATATATAAAGTGCTAATCATATATAAAGTGCTTATCTCACAAACTGCTAATCTCACATAAAGTGCTAATCCCACTAAAGTGCTAATCTCTTGCCAAATTGAGACTTCAGTGTTCGAATTAATCAATCTATGAATGCCAATCTTATGTAAGGATATCCAATCAGATTGTCTTGATCCAATTGAACCATCACAAAAGGCAGTCCTCTTGTTTCAGAACTCCTAGATATAAGATTTAACGTAAATATATAGGGTCTCAATATTCTGTTTTAGAAGATATTCGTTCTTACCCCGCTCTTTTTACCTACTCTAGATATGTTTAGTATCTATAAAGTAAATAAAAGGGAGCTTTAAATATACACGTTGAAGTATATTATTAATAGTTATTTACTAAAAGGAAGTTGTAAAACCAGACACAACCGGAACCCAATGTACTGACCCTGAATGACCACTAGGTGGTGCTGGAGAGATGGGAAGAAATATTCTAACACTAACCGAAGTGATTACTCCAGTGCGGATGGAAGGGGTGGGAGAGCATGGGTGGGGATGGCAGGTGCACTGATAGGGAGTTGTTTGTGGTGGTGGATTTGTGATTTTTTTTGAAAATTAGGGGCTTGCTAGTGACATATTGTCACATCATCCTCCCTTCAAATTCACGTTCATTAAAGGCCATTGGGAGTCATTGTATGACTTATCCAGAATGATTTCACTTTGGAGCAGTTTTTTGTTCATATACTACACCATTTTCTAGGTACACCATATCATGGGGGGCAGTGTGTCTGCTTTAATTACAATGGCGTGCAACAAATGGTGTCACTATATGTGGTGTAATTCCTGTGCCCCTTAATCCTGGTCTTACCTCCGACTAGTCAGGCCAATAGTGCAGGCCGCACAAGTCCCAAGTTGCATAGCCAGTTTTTTGACGCCTTAGAACGGATGAAAGTTTTCACCTTTTTATGATCCGAGTTACAGGAAATCCAGTTGAGATAAGGAGAGCGTATACTTTCCTTTTACCTAAATAACATGTCTTGTCTTTCCAAATGGTGTGGTGTCTGACGGACATAAAGAAACCTGTTGGTAGATCCCCCTTGTGTAACTAAAGAACCCCCTTTGTCACAATGTATCATTTCTCTAGA
Organism: Hymenochirus boettgeri; assembly: GCA_019447015.1. Classification (NCBI taxonomy): domain Eukaryota; kingdom Metazoa; phylum Chordata; class Amphibia; order Anura; family Pipidae; genus Hymenochirus; species Hymenochirus boettgeri. Next base: position 255,212 of record JAACNH010000162.1, on the reverse strand, counting down.
GCTGGTACTAGTGAATTTATACTGGGTGACTTGAATTTAATAGTGGGGTGGACTATTGAATTTAATACTGGGGTTGACTAGTGAATTTAATAGTGGAGGTGACTGTGATTTAATATGGGGTTACTAGTGAATATTAATAGTGGAGTATTGTGATTTTAATACTGGGGTGACTAGTGAATTTAATAGTGGAGTGACTAGTGATTTAATAGTGGGGTTACTATGTGAATTTAATAGTGAGTGATTAGTGAATTTAATACTGGGGTGACTAGTGAATTTAATAGTGGGGTAACTAGCGAATTTAATAACTGGGGTGACTGCGAATTTAATACTGGGGTGACTAGCGAATTTAATACTGGGGTGACTAGTGGAATTTAATACTGGGGTGGTCTAGTGAATTGAATATTGGGTCTTTTGAATTATAGTGGGTACTATCGATTTAATATGGGGTGACTATGCATTAATACTGGGAGTAAGCTCATTTAATACTGGGGTGACTAGCGAAATTTAATAGTGGGTAACTAGCGAATTTGACTAGTGGGGTACTAGGGAATTTAATAGTGGGGTGACTAGCGAATTTAATACTGGGGGTGACTAGTATTTAACTGGGGTAACTAGTGAATTTAATACTGGGGTGACTAGCGAATTTAATACTGGGTGGACTAGCGAATTTAATACTGGGTGTGACTAGTGAATTTAAATATCGTTGGGGGTGACTAGTAATTTAATACTGGATGACTAGTAATTTACTAGTGGAGTGACTAATCGAATTTAATACTGGTGGGTGACTAGCGAATTTAATAGTGGGATGACTGATGAATTAATAGTGGGGTGCATGATTTTAATATAGTGGATTGACTATTGATTTAATAGTGGAGTGACCTATTGATTAATAATGTGGGAGTGACTATGAATTTAATGTGAGTGACTAGAATAATAGTAGTATGTGAATACGTGGGGTGACTAGTGAATTTAAACTGGGGTGACTAGTGATTTAATAGTGGGTCTAGTGAATTTTAATGTGGCGAATAAGGGGACCAGTGAATTTATATGGGGTGACTACGAATTTAATCTGGGGGGTTACAGGAATTTAATATGGGGTGACTATCGTTTAATAGTGGGTGACTACGTGAATTTAATACTGGGTGACCAGTGAATTTAATAGTGGGGTGGACTAGCGTAATTTAATACTGGGGTTGACTAGGCGCCTTTAACTAGGGGTGACTAGTTGATTGAATAGTGAGTTATTAGTGAAGTGTTAATACTGGGTGACTAGTGATTTAATAGTGGGGTGACTAGTGAATTTAATAGTGGGTGTGACTAGTGAATTTAATAGTGGAGTGACTATTGAATTAATAGTGAGGACTATTGAAGTGGAGTGACTTGGTGAATTTAATATGGGGGTGACTAGTGAATTTAATACTGGGGTGACCTAGTGAATTTAATAGTGGGGTGACTAGTGACTTTATCGGTTGACTAGCGAATTTAATAATACGGGGGTGACCAGTGAATTTAATACTGACTGGTGGTGACTAGCGAATTTACTAGCTGGGGTGACTAGCGAATTTAATACTGCTGGGGTACTAGTGAATTTTACTGGGGTGATAATTGATTTATATTGGGTAACTAGTGAATTTAATTGGGGTGACTAGCGATTTAATACTGGCGTGACTAGATCAATTTGTATACTGGGGTGACTAGCGAATTTAATACTGGGGGTGACTAGCGAATTTAATAGTGGGGTAACTAGCGAATTTAATAGTGGGGTAACTAGTGAATTTAATAGTGGGGTGAACTAGCGAATTTAATACTGGGGTGACTAGTGAATTTAATAGTGGGGTAACTAGTGAATTTAATACTTGGGGTGACTAGCTAGAATTTAATACTGGGGGTTGACTAGCGAATTTAATACTGGGTGACTAGCGAATTTAAACTAGTGAATTGAATATTGGGTAACTTTTGAATTAATAGTGGGGTTCCGTACTCTATCGATTTAATACTGGGTGACTATGCCATTTAATACTGGGGTCAGCTCATTTAATACTGGGGTGACTACGAATTTAATAGTGGTAACTGCGAATTTATAGTGGGGTAACTAGGGAATTTAATAGTGGGGTGACTACGAATTTAATACTGGGGGTGACTAGTTCATTTAGACTGGGGTAACTAGTGAATTTAATCTGGGGTGACTAGCGAATTTAATACTGCGGTGTGACTAGCGAATTTAATACTGGGTGGACTAGTGAATTTAAATATCATCTGGGGGTGACTAGTAATTTAATACTGGATGACTAGTATTTACTAGTGGAGTTGACTATATCGAATTTAATACTGTGGGTGACTATCGAATTTAATAGGGGATGACTGATGAATTAATAGTGGGGTGCGAGTGATTTTAATATGTGGATTTACTATTGACTTTAATAGTGGAGTGACCTATTGATTATACATGTGGGAGTGGACTATGAATTTAATAGTGGAGTGACTATTGAATTTACATAGTAGAGTGACTCGTGAATTTACAGTGGGGTGACTAGTGAATTTAAGACTGGGTTTACTAGTGACTTTAATAGTGGGTACTAGTGAATTTATAATGGGTGATAGCGAATTAAATCCTGGGTGACCAGTGAATTTATAGTGGGGTGACTACGAATTTAATCTCTGGGGGGTTACCAGTGAATTTAATAGTGGGGTGACTATCGCTTTAATAGTGGGTGACTCGTGAATTTAATACTGGGTGACGCAGTGAATTTAATAGTGGGGTGACTAGCCGTGAATTTAATACTGGGGTTGACTAGGCGCTTTACTACGGGGTGACTAGTGCATTAATAGTGAGTTATTAGTGAAGTTTAATACTGGGGTGACTAGTGAATTTAATAGTGGGGTGACTAGTGAATTTAATAGTGGTGTTGACTAGTGAATTTAATAGTGGAGTGACTATTGAATTAATAGTTGAGGACTATTGAATTTTAGTGGAGTGACTCTTGAATTTAATATGGGGGTGACTAGTGAATTTAATACTGGGGTGACCTAGTGAATTTAATAGTGGGGTGACTAGTGAACTTTTAATACGGTTGACTAGCGAATTTAATAATACGGGGGTGACCAGTGAAATTTAATACTACTGGTGTGACTAGCGATTTACTACTGGGTGACTAGCGAATTTAATACTGCTGGGGTTACTAGTGAATTTATACTGGGGTGACTAATTGATTTATATTGGGGTAACTAGTGATTTATATTGGTGGTGACTAGCGATTTAATACTGGCGTGACTAGATCGAAATTTGTCATTCTACTGGGGTGACCTAGCGATTTAATACTGGGGTGACTAGCGAATTTAATAGTGGGGTAACTGCGAATTTAATAGTGGGGTACTAGTGAATTTATAGTGGGTGAACTAGCGAATTTAATCCTGGGTGACTGTTAATTTAATAGTGGGGTAACTATTGAATTTATCTTGGGGTGACTAGCAAATTTAATACGGGGGATTGACTAGCGAATTTTAATAACTGGGTGGACTAGCGAATTTAAAGACTAGTGAATCTAATACTGGGGTGACTAGTGAATTTAATTGTGGGATGACTAGTGAATTTAATACTGGGGTGACTAGTGAATTTAATACTGGGGTGACTAGTACATTTAATAGTGGGGTGGCTAGTGAATTTAATAGTGGGATGACTAGTGAATTTAATCGTGGGATGCCTAGTGAATCTAATACTAGCGAATTTAATACTGGGGTGACTAGCGAATTTAATACTGGGATTGCTAGTGAATTTAATCATGGGGTGACTAGTGAATTTAATCGTGGGATGACAAGTGAATTTAATTGTGGGATGCCTAGTGAATCTAATACTGGGGTGACTAATGAATTAAATTAAAGTGTTAAGTTAGAATGATCCTTATAATAAGTCCATACCTTGTATTATATCTTATCATTTGTTCAAGTATTGGGAACTCAAGACCATGGTGTGCTCTCCAATTACATTCACTTTGTTGTGGATGAGCAGTGATCATTCATAAAGTGAAATCTCACATTAAGTGCTAACCTATTTAAAAATAGGTTTGAAGAAGGCTGTGCAGTGTCTCGTATGGAAACCAGCCCTTCTATATTGTTTTATTTGCTTTTATGTTGTTTTTATGATGTTTTATTCCATTGTATCTGTGTGTTACCCACCTAACTAGATTGTAGCTCTACGGTCCGCACCTCAACCTTGTGGCAAAGCCTATAACTTCTATTTATATAATTTATATATTTATGTACTGAACTATCTGATCTTATCCCCCGTGTATGACTTTATTGTATTGTATTATACTGTACAGCCCTGCATCCCCAAGTGGCGCTATATATATAAACACATACATATTAAAGTGCTAATCATATATCAAAGTGCTTATCTCACAAACTGCTAATCTCACTATAAAGTGCTAATCCCACGTAAAGTGCTAATCTCTTGCCAAATTGAGACCTTCAGTGTTCGAATTAATCAATCTATGAATGCCAATCTATATTAAGGATATCCAAATCAGATTGTCTTGATCCAATTGAACCATCACAAAGGCAGTCCTCTTTTCCAGATAGCTCCTAGATATAAGAGTTTAACGTAAATATATAGGTGTCTCAATATTCTGTTTTAGAAGATATTCGTTCTTACCACCGCTCTTTTTACCTACCTCTAGATATGTTTAGTATCTATAAAGTAAAATAAAAGGGAGCTTTAAATATACACGTTGAAGTATATTATTAATAGTTATTTACTAAAAGACAGTTGTAAACCAGACACAACCGGAACCCAATGTACTGACCCTGAATGACCACTAGGTGGTGCTGGAGAGAATGGGAAGAAATATCTAACACTAACCGAAGGATTACTCCACTGCGGAATGGTAAGGGGTGGGAGAGCATGGGTGGGGATGGCAGGTGCACTGATAGGGAGGTTGTTTGTGGTGGTGGATTTGTGATTTTTTTTGAAAATTAGGGGCTTGCTAGTGTACATATTGTCACATCATCCTCCCTTCAAATTCACGTTCATTAAAGGCCATTGGGAGTCATTGTATGACTTATCCAGAATGATTTCACTTGGAGCAGTTTTTTGTTCATATATACACCATTTTCTAGGGTACACCATATCATGGGGGGCAGTGTGTCTGCTTTAATTACACATGGCGTGCAACAAATGGTGTCACTATATGTGGTGTAATTCCTGTGCCCCTTAATCCTGGTCTTACCTCCGACTAGTCAGGCCAATAGTGCAGGCCGCACAAGTCCCAAGTTGCATAGCCAGTTTTTTGACGCCTTAGAACGGATGAAAGTTTCACCTTTTTATGATCCAGTTACAGGAGAAAGTCCAGTTGAGATAAGGAGAGGCGTATACTTTCCTTTTACCTAAATAACATGTCTTGTCTTTCCAAATGGTGTGGTGTCTGAACGGACATAAAAAACCTGTTGGTAGATCCCCCTTGTGTAACTAAAAGAACCCCCTTTGTCACAATGTATCATTTCTCTAGAGCTGGTACTAGTGAATTTAATACTGGGTGACTGAATTTAATAGTGGGGTGGACTATTGAATTTAATACTGGGGTTGACTAGTGAATTTAATAGTGGAGAGTGACTGTGATTTAATAGTGGGGTTACTAGTGAATTTAATAGTGGAGTGATTAGTGATTTTAATACTGGGGTGACTAGTGAATTTAATAGTGGAGTGACTAGTGATTTAATAGTGGGGTTACTATTGAATTTAATAGTGAGTGATTAGTGAATTAATACTGGGGTACTAGTGAATTTAATAGTGGGGTAACTAGCGAATTTAATACTGGGGTGACTCGCGAATTTAATACTGGGGTGACTAGCGAATTTAATACTGGGGTGACTAGTGAATTTAATACTGGGGTTACTAGTGAATTAATATTGGGTATTTTGAATTAATAGTGGGGTGACTATCGATTTAATACTGGGGTGACTATGCATTTAATACTGGGAGTAACAGCTCAATTTAATACTGGGGTGACTAGCGAAATTTAATAGTGGGTAACTGCGAATTTACTAGTGGGGTAACTAGGGAATTTAATAGTGGGGGACTAGCGAATTTAATACTGGGGGTGTACTAGTTATTTAACTGGGGTAACTAGTGAATTTAATACTGGGGTGACTAGCGAATTTAATACTGGGTGGACTAGCGAATTTAATACTGGGGTGGACTAGTGAATTTAATATGGGGGTGACTAGTAATTTAATACTGGTGACTAGTGAATTTACTAGTGGAGTGACTAACGAATTTAATACTGGTGGGTGACTACGAATTTAATAGTGGGATGACTGATGAATTAATAGTGGGGTGCATGATTTTAATATGTGGATTGACTATTGATTTAATAGTGGAGTGACTATTGAATTAATATCATGTGGGAGTGACTATAGAATTTAATAGTGGAGTGACTATTGAATTAATAGTAGGTATGTGAATACGTGGGGTGACTAGTGAATTTAAACTGGGTACAGTGATTTAATAGTGGGTATCTAGTGAATTTATAATCGTGGGTGACTCAGTGAATTTATAGTGGGGTGACTACGAATTTAATTCTGGGGGGTTACCAGTGAATTTAATAGTGGGGTGACTACGCTTTAATAGTGGGGTGACTAGCGTGAATTTAATACTGGGTGACCAGTGAATTTAATAGTGGGGTGACTAGCGTGAATTTAATACTGGGGTTGACTAGGCGCCTTATACTACGGGGTGACTAGTTGAGTTGAATAGTGATTAATAGTAGTGATAGTGGATTAATACTGGGGTGACTAGTGATTTAATAGTGGGGTGACTAGTGAATTTAATAGTGGAGTGTTGACTAGTGAATTTAATAGTGGAGTGACTATTGAATTAATAGTGAGGACTATGATTTTAGTGGAGTGACTACTTGAATTTAATAGTGGGGGTGACTAGTGAATTTAATACTGGGGTGACCTAGTGAATTTAATATGGGGTGACTAGTGACTTTATGGTTGACTAGGAATTTAATACATACGGGGGTGACCAGTGAATTTAATACTGACTGGTGGTGACTAGCGATTTACTACTGGGTGACTAGCGAATTTAATACTGCTGGGGTACTAGTGAATTTATACTGGGGATGACTAATTGAATTTATATTGGGGTAACTAGTGAATTTATATATGGGGTGACTAGCGATTTAATACTGGCGTGACTAGATCGATTTGTATTACTGGGGTGACTAGCGATTTAATACTGGGGTGACTAGCGAATTTAATAGTGGGGTAACTAGCGAATTTAATAGTGGGGTACTAGTGAATTTAATAGTGGGGTGAACTAGCGAATTTAATCCTGGGTGACTAGTAATTTAATAGTGGGTGTAACTATGAATTTATACTTAGGGGTGACTAAGAGGGTACTAGTGAATTTAATACGGGGGATATGACTAGCGAATTTAATAACTGGGTGGACTAGCGAATTTAAAAAGTAATATCTAGATATATAGATGTCAATATGTAAATTTATATATAATATAGATATATCAATATGACAGTATATATATAGATATATATGATGCAATAGCTAAAATTATATATAGATATACGATATCAATATGTAAAGTAATAATCTAGATATAAATAGATGTCAATATGTAAAATTTATATATATATAAGATATCAATATGTAAAGTATATATATAGATTCAAATAGTATATAAGTCTCATATGTAAAGTTATATAATAGATAATATAGATATATATCACTATGTAAAGTATAATACATAGATATAAATATGTAAAAGTATATATATAGATATCAATATGTAATAAGATCTAGTAATATATAATAGATATCAATAATATAAATAGTTTATTAAGTATATGATATCAATATGTTAAGTATATATATAGATATATAGATGTCAATATGTAAAGAGTCATATATATAATAGATATCAATATGATAAGTATATATAAGATATCAATATGTAAAGTATATATATATATATAGTTCAATATTATCATAATATCGAATAGTAGATTCATATGAGATATATATAAGATATAAGTATGTAATGTATATATATTATAGATAGGTCACATATGTAAAAGTATATATATAGATATATAGCCATATGTAAGAGTATATTATCAATACTGAATATATATAGTATCAATATGTAAAGTAATAGATATCAATGTAAAGTATATTAAGAATCAATAGTAAAGTATATATATATATTATAGATATCAATATGTAACGTATATATATAGATATAGAGTGTCAATATGTAAGTATATATATATAGATATCAATATGTATAAAGTATAATATAGATTATAGATGTCAATATGTTAAAAGTATATATTATTATCGATATATAGTATATCAATATGTAAAGTATATATATGATATCAAATATGTAAAGTTATAATAGTAGATATCAATATGTAAAGTAACGTATCTATTATATAGATCATACCAATATGTAAAAATATAATATATGATATCAATATGTAAAGTAGATATAATATAGATATCAATATGTTAAAGTAAAGTATATATATGATATATCAATGATGTAAAATATAATATAGATATCAATATGTAAAAGATATATATATATATATACGATTGTCAATATGTAACGAGTATATATCTATAGATATCAATATGAAAGTATGTATTATATATATAGAGTATCAATATGTAAAGTATATATATAGATTAGAAGTAGATACAATATGTAATATGTAAAGTAAGATAGTATGATATGTACTATTTATGAATTACGTTAATTTATTCAATATGTTAAATAATAAGATATATGATGAATGATAATATAATGATATATCATATGCATATAATATAGATATAAATGTCAAAAGTAAATATACAATATAGTATATCATATGTAAATATATATATAGATATCAATATGTAAATGATATATAGATAATAGTAGATAATTAATATCTGTATACAAAGAAATATATTATATAGATATCATATGCAAAATATATATAGATAATAGATATCATATGAAGTATATATATACTAATAGATGTAGAATCCAAAATAATATAGTATAATATATATTATAGTGATCAATATAGTACAAGTATATAGTAGCATAGCTAAGTTAATTGAATCAATTGGAATATATTATATATTCAATAGTGTAAAGTAGATATAATCTGGTATATATCGTATAATATGTAATATATAATTTCAATATGAAAATATTATATAACGATATCAATAGTAAAAGTATATATATATTATAGATATCATATGTAATAAGTTATATATAGATATATAGATGTCAATCTGTAACGATATATATCATATAGATATAATATGTAAAGTTGATAGTATAAGATATACTATCTAATATATATCTTAGATATATAGATTCAATATGTTAAAGTATAATAGATATATAGATGTCAATATGTAAAGTATTATAAACATATTATATATCGATATATACAATGAGACTAGATATATAAAGGTTATACTATTAATATAATTAGATTCAATATGGTAGTATTAGCATTGTAAGTAGATTATATAATCTACATATGTAAAAGTAATATCAATGTAAAGTAGATATCTATATGATTGAAAAGTATATTATATAGTATATCATATATATAAGATATTTATCAATATAAAAATGATATATCAATAGTTCAAGTTAATATATATATATATAATAGATGTCATATGTAAGTATTATATATATCGATATCAATGTATATATATAAATATATCTCAATATGTAAGTATAGATATTAGTATATATATAGTAGATTCAAGTGTAAAGTATATCATATAGATATATAGCATGTCAATATGTAAAGTATATATATAATAGTATATGATAAAATTATATATATGATATAATATGATATATAATATCGTATAGAGTCATATGTAAAAGTATTTATATATAAGATATATTGCAAAGTATATACATATTAAAGTATATCAATATAAAATATCAAATATAGCTATATAGATTCAATATGTAAAGTATATAGATATAGATTCAATATGTAAGATATATATATCGAATCCATGTAAAGTATATATTGATCAATTGTAAATAAGTCAATATATAGATTAAAGTGTATTATTAGTATATATGAGTATATAGATATGTAAATTGTAAATAATTAGTATAATTGTAATATATTTATAATAGATATAGATATCAATAGTACAATATATATATCAATATCAATATTTAGTTTAAAGGATATATAATGTAATATTAAAGATGATATATATGTAAATCATGTATTATAATATATATAGATATGGCAATATGAATTAAATAATGTATCAATATTAATATATATTTGACAGTGGTGGAATTAACTAACGTATGTAATGAAATGATAGTATGATATCAATAGAATATATTTATTACAACATTATTGTAAAGTTGATACTAGATATAGATGTCATAGTGTAAAGTATAATATATAATAGCTGAGTTAGATCAAAGTACAGAAGATAAATAGGAATATATGTAAAGTATATTATATAGATATCAATTGTAAATTTATTTTATAGATATAAATATGTAAAGTACAGTCAATATAAGTAGATATCGTAATGTGTAACTATATGATATAGTATATCAATATGTATAAATATATATTATGATTATGATATATTAAGTAACTGTCAATATAATCATAGTATTAGGAGAACAGTTGCCATATTACGTCTTTATGATATAATTTCAATATGTAAACTATAATAGTAGAATATCATATGTACAGTTATACTATATAGATATCAATTGTAAAGTAAGATATATATCTATATAGATAGATCAATATGTAAAATAATATTCATATAGAATATCAATATAGGAATCAATATGTAGTTATATGGTAATTATTAGATCGATCTAATATGTAAGTTTATATATATATATATCATATTAAGTATATATATTAGTACCAATATGTAAAGTATATAAATAGATCTTAGATGTCACATATGTAAAGTTTAATAATATAAGATATCAATATGTAAAGTATATATACTAGATATCATATGTAATAAGTATCAATATGTAAAGTTTATATATATAGTAGATATCAATATGTTACAGTAATATCTATATATATATAAATGTCACTATTTAAGTCTATCTAAAATATATATAAGATATATCAATATGTAAAATAATATAATAGAATCAATATGTAACGTATATATCGTTAAAGTTAGAATGATTCCTTATAATAAGTCAATACCTCTGTATTATATCTTATCATATTGTTCATAGTATTGGGAACTCAAGACCATGGTGTGCTCTCCAATTACATTCACTTTGTTGCTGATAGCAGTGATCATTCATAAAGTGATAATCTCACATTTAGTGCTAACCTATTTAAAATAGGTTTGAAATGGCTGTGCGAGTGTCTCGTATGGAAACCAGCACATTCTATGATTGTTTTATTTGCTTTTATGATTGTTTTATGATTGTTTTATTCCATTGTATCTGTGTGTTACCCACCTAACTAGATTGTAAGCTCTACGGTGCAGGCACCTCATTACCTCTTGTGGCAAAGCCCTAGTACTTCTATTTATATAATTTATATATTTATGTACTGAACTATCTGTATTTATCCCCCTTGTATGACTTTATTGTATTTTATTACTGTACAGCCCTGCATCCCCAAGTGGCGCTATATATATAAACATATACATATATAAAGTGCTAATCATATATAAAGTGCTTATCTCACAAACTGCTAATCTCACATAAAGTGCTAATCCCACGTAAAGTGCTAATCTCTTGCCAAATTTTGGAGACTTCAGTGTTCGAATTAATCTAATCTATGAATGCCAATCTTATGTAAGGATATCCAATCAGATTGTCTTGATCCAAATTGAACCATCACAAAGGCAGTCCTCTTTGTTCAGATACTCCTAGATATAAAGAGTATAACGGTATATATAAGGGTTTCTCAATATTCTGTTTTAGAAGATATTCGTTCTTACCCGCTCTTTTTACCTCTAGATATGTTTTAGTATCTATAAAGTAAAATAAAAGGGAGGCTTAAATATACACGTTGAAGTATATTATTAATAGTTATTTACTAAAAGACAGTTGTAAAACCAGACACCGGACCCAATGTACTACCCTGAATGACCACTAGGTGGTGCTGGAGAGAATGGGAAGAAATTCTAACACTAACCGAAGGATTACTCCAGTGCGGATGGGAAGGGGGTGGGAAGAGCATGGGTGGGGATGGCAGGTGCACTGATAGGGAGGTGGTTGTGTGGTGGTGGATTTGTGATTTTTTTTGAAGAATTAGGGGCTTGCTAGTGACATAATTGTCACTTATCATCCTCCCTTCAAATTCTACAGTTCATTAAGGCCATTGGGAGTCATTGTATGACTTATCCAGAATGATTCACGTTGGAGCAGTTTTTTGTTCATATCTACACCATTTTCTAGGGTACACCATATCATGGGGGGCAGTGTGTCTGCTTTAATTACAATGGCGTGCAACAAAGGTGTCACTATATGTGTGTAATTCCTGTGCCCCTTAATCCTGGTCTTAACACTCCGACTAGTCAGGCCAATAGTGCAGGCCGCACAAGTCCCAAGTTGCATAGCCAGTTTTTTGACGCCTTGAGACGGATGAAAGAAGTTTTCACCTTTTATGATCCGAGTTACAGGAAATCCAGTTGAGATAAGGAGAGGCGTATACTTTCCTTTTACCTAAATAACATGTCTTGTCTTTCCAAATGTGGGTGTCTGACGGACATAGAATAACCTTGTTGGTAGATCCCCCTTGTGTAACTAAAGAGACCCCCTTTGTCACAATGTATCATTTCTCTAGAGCTGGTACTAGTGAATTTAATACTGGGGTGACTGATTAATAGTGGGGTGGACTGTGAATTTATATACGGGGTTGACTAGTGAATTAATAGTGGAGGTTGACTAGTGATTTAATAGTGGGGTTACTAGTGAATTTAATAGTGGAGTGAATAGTGAATTTAATAATGGGGTGACTAGTGAATTTAATAGGGGAGTGACTAGTGATAATAGTGGGGGGTTACTAGTGAATTTAATAGTGGAGTGATTAGTGAATTTAATACGGGGTGCACTAGTGAATTTAATAGTGGGGTAACTAGCGAATTTAATACTGGGGTGACTAGCGGAATTTAATACTGGGGTGACTAGCGAATTTAATACTGGGGTGACTAGTGAATTTAATACTGGGGTGACTAGTGAATTTAATATTGGGGTAACTAGTGAATTTAATAGTGGGGTGACTAGCGAATTTAATACTGGGGTGACTAGCTGGAATTAATACTGGGGTGACTAGCGAATTTAATACTGGGGGACTAGCGAATTTAATAGTGGGGTAATGCGAAATTTATAGTTGGGGTGGAACTAGGGAATTTAATAGTGGGGTGACTAGCGAATTTAATACTGGGGTGGTGACTAGTGAATAATTACTGGGGTAACTAGTGAATTTAATCTGGGGTGGGGGACTAGCGAATTTAATCTGGGGGGGGGACTAGCGAATTTAATACTGGGGTGGACTAGTGAATTTAATAGTGGGGTGACTAGTGAATTTAATACGGGGTGGACTAGTGAATTTAATAGTGGAGGGACTAGACGAATTTAATACTGGGGTGGTGACTAGCGAAGTTAATAGGGGAATGACTAGTGAAATAATAGTGGGGATAGCTGATTTAATAGTGAGTGACTATTAATTTAATAGTGGAGTGACTATTGAATTTAATAGTGGAGTGACTATTGAATTTAATAGTGGAGTGACTATTGAATTTACATAGTGAGAGTGACTAGGAATTAATAGTGGGTGTGACTAGTGAATTATACGGGGGACTAGTGAATTAGTGGGGTGACTAGTGAATTAATTACTGGGGTGACTAGCGAATTTAATACTGGGGTGACCAGTGAATTTAATAGTGGGGTGACTAGCGAATTTAATACTGGGGTGACCAGTGAATTTAATAGTGGGGTGACTAGCGAATTTAATAGTGGGGTGACTAGTGAATTTAATACTGGGGTGACCAGTGAATTAATATGTGGGGTGACTAGCGAATTAATACTGGGGTGACTAGCGAATTTCTACTGGGGTGAATAGTGAATTTAATAGCGGAGGAGTATAGGAATTAATGGGGTGACTAGGAGATTTAATAGTGGGGGTGACTAGTGAATTTAATAGTGGGGGTTGACGAGTGAATTTAATAGTGGAGTGACTATGAATTTAAGGAGGTGGAGTGACTATGAATTTAATAGTGGGAGGGACTAGTGAATTTAATACGTGGGGTGCTAGTGAATTTAATAAGTGGGGTGACTAGTGACTTATAGTGGGGGACTAGTGAATTTAATACGGGGGTGAATAGCGATGTAATATGGGGTGACCAGTGAAATTTAATACTGGGGTGTGACTAGCGAATTAATACTGGGGTGTACTAGCGAATTTAATACTGGGGGACTAGTGAATTATATACTGGGGGGTGACTAGTGAATTTAATATTGGGCGTAACTAGTGAATTTATAGTGGGGGTGACTAGCGATTTAATACTGGCGTGACTAGCGAATTTAATACTGGGGTGACTAGCGATTTAATACTGGGGACTAGCGAATTTAATAGTGGGGTAACTAGCGAATTTAATAGTGGGGTAACTAGTGAATTTATAGTGGGTGAACTAGCGAATTTAATACCTGGGTGGACTGTGAATTTAATAGGTTGGTGGTGGTACTATTGAATTTAATGCTTGGGGTGACTAGCAAATTAATACGGGGATTGACTAGCGAATTATTAATAACTGGGGTGACTAGCGAATTTAATTACTGGGGTGATAGTGAATTAATACTGGGGTGGAACTAGTGAATTTAATAGTGGAGTGATAGCGAATTAATAACTGGGGACTAGCGAATTTAATTAGTGGGGTGACTAGGAATTTAATAGTTGGGGACCTAGTGAATTTCATAGTGGGAGTGGACTATTGAATGTAATAGTGGAGTGACTATGAATTTAATAGTGGAGTAGTGACTAGGGAATTAATAGTGGGGGACTAGATGAATTTAATACTGGGGGACTAGTGAACTTATTTAATGTGGGGTGACTAGTGACTAGTGAATTTAATACTGGGGTGATAGCGAATTAATACTGGGGTGAACCAGTAAATTAATAGTGGGGTGACTTAGGAATTTAATACTGGGGTGACAGTGAATTTCATAGGGGGTGGTGGACTAGCGAATTTAATACTGGGGTGACTAGTGACTTTCATACTGGGGTACTAGCGAATTTAAGACTGGGGTGGGACCAGTGAATTTTTATAGTGGGGTGACTAGCGAATTTAATACGGGGTGACTAGTGGAATTTAAACTGGGGTGATAGTGAATTTAATAGTGGAGTGACAGTGAATTTACTACTGGGGGACTAGTGAATTTAATAGTGGGGTTTGCATAGTGAATTTAATAGTGGATGTGACTATTGAATGTAATAGTGGGGAGTGACTATTGAAATTTATAGTGGAGTGAATAGTGAATGATAGTGGGGTGACAGTGAATTTTAATTACTGGGGTGACTAGTGCATTATAGTGGGGTGACTAGTGACCCCTTTAATAGTGGGGTGGATAGCGAATTTAATACTGGGGTGACAGTGAATTTAATACTGGGGTGACTAGCGGAATTTAATTACTGGGGTATGACTAGCGAAATTTATTACTGGAGGGTGACTAGTGAATTAATACTGGGGTGACTAGTGAATTTAATAGTGGGGGTGGCTAGTGAATTTAAATAGTGGTGGTGACTAGGAATTTAATAATGGGGTGATAGGGGGTGACTAGTGAATTTAATAGGGGGGACTAGTGAATTAATAGTTGCGGTGACTAGTGAATTTAATACGGGGATAGACTAGTGAAATTTAAATCGTGGGGTGGACTAGTGAATTTAATACTGGGAGACTAGTGAATTTAATCGTTTGGGACGACTAGTGATCTAATACTGCGGGGACGTGAATTAAATTGTGGGATGAATAGGAATTTAAGTGTGGGATGACTAGTGAATCTAATACTGGGGTGACTAGTGAATTTAATACTGGGGTGACTAGTGAAGTAATAGTGGGTGGCTAGTGAATTTAATAGGTGGTGACTAGCGAATTTAATACTGGGGGGTGATAGCGAATTTAATATGACGGATGGCGAGTGAATTTAATCATTGGGGTGACTAGTGAATTTAATCGTGGATGACTAGTGAATTTAATCGTGGGATGCCTAGTGAATCTAATACTGGGGTGACTAATGAATTAAATAGTGGGGTACTAGTGAATTTAATGGTGGGGTTTACTAGTGAATTTAATGGTGGGGTGACTTGAATTATAGTGGGGTGTTTATTAGGAATTTTAATAGTGGGGATACTAGGAATTTAATAGTGGGGGTGATTAGTGAATTTAATAGTGGGGATAATAGTGAATTAATAGTGGGGGCTAGTGAATTTAATTACTGGGGGACTAGGAGAATTTAAACTGGGGTGACTAGAGAATGAATACTGGGGTGTACTAGTGAATTTAATACTGGGGTGACTAGGGAATTTAATAGTGGGTGTGACTAGGGAAATTAATAGTGGGGTGACTAGTGAATTTAATGGTGGGGTGTGACTAGTGAATTTAATACTTGGGGGTGGACCGCGAATTAATAGTGGGGTGACTAGAGCAATTTAAATACGGGTGTCGGTGGACTAGTGAATTTAAATTTACTAGAGAGAGTGGACTAGTGAATTTAATAGTGGGGTGGCTAGTGAATTAATACTGGGGTGGACTAGTGAATTAAATAGTGGGGGCTGACTATGAATTTAAAGTGGGCGTGACTAGTGAATTTATAGTGGGTGAATAGGGGGTGATAGTGGAATAAGTGGGGTGACTAGTGAAGGTATACTGGGGTGACTAGCGAATTTAATAGTGGGGTGACTAGAGAATTTAATACTGGGGTGACTAGTTGAATTTAATACGGGGTGACCAGTGAATCTAATAGGGGGTGGCTAGTGAATGTAATACTAGGGTGACTAGCGAATTCCATAACGGGGGACTAGCGAATTAATACTGGGGGACTAGCGAATTTAATACTGGGTGACTAGCGGAATTAATACTGGGGTGACTAGTGGAATTTAATAGTGGGGTGAATAGTGAATTTAAGACTGGTGGGGTGGACTGTGAATTTAATATGGGAGGACAAGTGAATTAATACTGGGTGACTAGTGAATTAAGAGTGGTGGTGACTAGTGAATTTATTGTTGGGGTGACTAGTGATGAGTGAATTAATACTGGGATGACAAGTGAATTTAATAGTGCGCGTGACGAGGTGATTTTAATAGTGGGGTTACTAGAGTGATTTAAAGTGGGGTGACTAGTGGGGTGATTAGTGAATTACTAGTGGGGGGTGAACTAGTGAATTGAATACTGGGGGGTCGGTTGGGTGGACTAGTGAATTTAATACGGGGGAGACAAGTGAAATTTAATAAGTGCGGTGCTATTGAATTAATAGTGCGGGGTGACTAGTGACTTTAAATACTGGGTGACTAGTGCATTTAATTGTGGGGTGACTAGTGAATTTAACACTGGGAGTGACAAGTGAATTGAAGACTGGGGTGACTCGACGAAGTAATACTGGGGTGATGACAGTGAATTTAATTACTGGGATGACAAGTTGAATTTAATTTACTGGGGTGACTAGCGAATTAATACTGGGATGACAAGTGAAATGTAATAGTGGGTGGGTGACTAGTGAATTAATACTGGGATGACAAGTGAATTATACTGGGGGGGCTAGCGAATTTAATAGTGGGGTGGTGACAAGTGGAAATTTAATCTGTGGGGTGAATAGGGAATTTAATAGTGGGGTGACTAATTGAATTATAGTGGGGTGACTAGTGAATTGAATAGGGCGGTATGACTAGTGAAGGTAATACTGGGATGCCAAGTGAATTAATTACTTTTTTGGGGTGGACTAGCGAATTTAATACTGGGGATGAAGTGATTTAATAGTGGGGTGTGATTAGGGAATTTACTACTGGGGTGCCTAGGTGAAATTAATACGGGATGACAAGTGAATGTAATACTGGTGAACTAGCGACTTTTTATAGTGGGATGACTAGTGAATTAATAGTGGGTGACTAGTGAATTACATGGGGTGCCTAGTGATAATGTGGGGTGGTGACTAGAGAAGGTTAATAGTGGGGGGACTCGTGAATTTATAGTGCGGTTGTGGTGACTGGAATTTAAGACTGGGGGGACTCGTGAATTTAATTGTGGGGGACAGTGAATTTAATACTGGGGTGACTCGTGACTTTAATGTGGGGTGACTAGTGGAATTGAATACTGGGGTGACTCGTGAATTACTTGTGAGGGGGTGACTAGTGAATTTAATACTGGGGTGACCGGAATTGAATTTGTGCGGTGAATAGTGAATTAATTTAACCTGTGGTGATCGTGAATATTTAATTGTGCGGGTGAATAGTGTCGAATGTAATACTGGGGGTGACTCGTGAATTAATTGTGGGGTGACTAGTTGAATTTAACACTGGATGACAAGTGAATTTTAATAGTGGGGTGACTCGTGAATTTAATTTACTGGGGGGACTGTGCATTTAATTGTGGGGTGACTGGGAAGTTATGACTGGGGGTGAGGTGACTAGTGAATTTAATTGTGGGGTGACTAGGAATTTAAATACCGGGAAGACTAGGAATTTAACAATGGGATGAACAAGCTTGAATTTAATGTGGGGGTAATATTATATTTCTAAACATCACTTACACACTGGGTCCTCCTGTAGTAGATAAAGAGTTATATATATTATTATTATAGATATATTTCCAGAGGATAGACGGTGTACCTAAGAAAAGATTTCAGCTACTTCAACTGCCAAGTTGTTGTGAAAGAGCTGCTCTCAAGGTGAGGTTTTCAAAAACTTATGGAATCGACAGGGGCACACACTTACAGGGAAAAATTCATGGCCAGCGTCTGTGAATGTAGGGAGTACAACCAAAGGTTTTCAGTAATTCCGTATCACCCACAAGCCTCCGGGGTGGTTTGAAAGGATGAATAGACCAAAAAGAAAGACTTAAAGATGGTTCAGGTCAGGTCAAAATTGGTTGTTTCATTTACCTGCAATATTAATGGCTATTAGGGGAGCACCCGCAAGGGGATTTTATTACACCCTATCAACTAATGACGGGAAGGAGTAATGAATCTCAGTCACCCCTGTTTGAGAATTGCAGGACAGGGATTATTTGAATACAATTACAAAAACAGGTACAAAAATACTGCATTTTGAAGACTGAAAAATGGGGCGATATTTATAAAAACACGATATCGTGTATCGCAAAAATATATGATCGTTATCGGTAAATACGAAAATTTTTTCGTTATCGGGAAAATGCCGACCGTTATTTTACGACAATGATCGGGGCTATTTTACGATTAACGATCGTTATTTTTCGATAACGATATTCGATGTTGTTTATAAATACGCCCATGGCACAATAACAGAGGGATCAATTAAACAAACCCCCTTATCTTTAAAATTGGAGATGAGTGATGGAAACTGGGATGCCAATTTGGGAGGACGGTTGTCCTTGTTTGTTTCACGTCATCGTGTTGGGAAAGGAGGAAAGGGGGGAAAGGGGAGAAATGGAAAGGGAAAGGGGAACGGGGAAATGAGAGGGGAAAGGGGAAAGGGGGGAAAGGGGGAAAGGGGAAAGGAAAGGGCGGAAATGAGAAAGGGGGGGGTGTCCTCCTCCCTTTTTTTCCCTTTTTCCCTTCCCTTTTTTATTCCCTATGTTCCTCTCACTTTTTTCTTCTGTCCATTTCACCGTTCACCTTGTCATTTTTCCCTTCCGTTCCCTTTCCCTTTATAGTTATTTTTTGCTTTAAGTTTTTTTTTATTCGCCTTGTTCTTATTTTCAGATACAAGAACAGCGATGTGGATCCAGCTTGGATTATGTATAAAATAATAAAATCATTTAGTAGTGGCGCAAACAAAATCATTTAATACTACACAAGGACAACAACTATGCGCTGGGTGGCTGTGTTGATCATAATTTTGATAAAGTTATGTGATTCATCTTTGATAACTTCACAGACCACCAATTGGAATCGTTTAGTAAGATCATTTCTATTGGAATCTTCTTATACAAAAATAAAGCAGTCAAACCGTTGCCACAATATTAATCCATCATGATCAAAGTGAATTGTGAAAAAAGGTTTCTCATCTATTAGAGAAGATTCACAGGGTTATTGGTGGGAAACATTGTTTGGACATTCAAGCAAATTCCAACACGGCAATTTATAATACATCAAATTGTGATTCCGCTATATTCCTTTTTCTGACATTGTTCCAAATTTATCTATAACTAGATTATGTACAAGAAATGAATATCATGTCTATGGAAATAGATGCACAGCGAGTGTTGGATAACGGTAGGCCTTTCCAATATAGGATACAGTACCTAAGTAATAATAAGTGTCAGTGAAATCTTGCAGCAATGACCAAAAAAGATTGGTCATAATCGAGAGATTGTTATTGTACCAAAAAGAAAGTTATCATTGAAACTTAATAATATCATTTAAGGAGCCAGAGCTATGTACAGTATTTTTACATGTTTTATAAACTTATTTTGTTGGGTTTAATCAAATGAATGTGTGTGAGTAAATGGGTGGGAAGGGATTACAATCCACATTTGCGTTAGGGCGTCGCATCGATATAGCCACAAGTCGAAGAGTTTCAAAGTTTGTGTGTGTTTGACACAAAAGGGGGGGGGAAACAATGTCAATATATATTTCTAAACATCATACCCACACAGGGTCCTGTAGTAGATAAGAGTTAATCAACATGCAATTTCAAAGTAGCTGCAACAAAAGGTCCCCGGGTATAAACAGGATCACCATACGGTTCAAAGCAGCTACAATAAAATAGGGAAGCACACCTTGGGGGAAGGGACAACTGGACTTTACAAAGTGGAGTGTCCATATTGAATGAAAATACCATGGATGGCTTCTCCGCCTGGAAAAGCAGTCAAACGTGTGGTCCAAACATTTGTTGACAATATATAGCCACCCTAAGGTGATATTACTATCCATTCCTGGACGATACTGACCTCTACAGGAGGATAAAGTATGGTACTAGGGAGGAGTCTAGTATACCACCAACTTGATGGCTGGGACTTTCTTCAGGGTGGACTATTCCGAAGTAGAGGTGGAGTTTTTTACTCTGTGTAACAGTCCTATTAGCTAGACACTAAACCATCTTGAGCGTGACCATTCTTTTGTTACTCATCTATTTGTTTGTACTTAATAACCCATTGAAAAACTTAGGCCTTGCATTTCTCTTAACAAAGTTAGTTAGAGGCCCATCTCAACGGATCAACAAAATGATATTCTGCTTGATAACGGGATACTAGGACTATAAATGGACAAAGGGGCCATGGGCTAAACAATTCTGAAAAACTTGCCCCATGGGGTAGGTATTATACAGAACCATTCTGATTGGTGAACATCTACATAGGCTGACTTACATAATGGGCATGGAGAGGAGGAGAGGAATCAATGGCAGCATCATAAGACACATACAATATGGAGGGACCACAGTTCCCCTTAGTAAAGGGAGCCAATACCGACCGACACACTGACGAAAAAGGAATTTCACATTTAATTCCCCGAATCAGGATATTACCATCACGTTCCGGGGGATGGCCACCTTAGAGGCAGAAAGAACAAATTACACAGAAAAAGGCCTCCCTACTGTTTACTTTCTGGGACTGTTGGACAAGCCCTGCAAGAGAACCATAAGAAGCAGAGAGGTAAGGTAAGGATTTTTTTAAAGGACAATGATAATCACCTTTTCCCTGATCCACTGCCAGCATATTACCAGGGTGAGGACCTGAAATCGCTAAGTCAGCATCACCCAAAGCAGATTTACAGTAAGTAGTGCAGGAGTTAGGGAAAGTACCCAGGGTAGGGACTCTTAGCGATTTCAGGTCCTCACCCGGGGTATATGCTGCCATGGAGGAAGAGAGCGAGGTGAGAGTGAGTGTAATGTCCTTTAAAACTACACAGTGGGGCAGAGGTGGGTGAAATTTTAGTTTTGGGGTGGACATGACCTTTAAGGTGCACCTTTTTCTACATTGCAACTGAATATCAGTGTCTCATTAAGGGGCATCTCTAGGGGAAAATAAACATTTTGTTCTACTTCCATGAGTTCAATAATTCTCCCCAACCCCCAGTGGTGTTCTTCAACTTTGTTCGGTTTCCCTCTCTGTCCTGAGTGAATAACTGATTGCATCCTCTACTCCTACTGTACTGTCAATTCAATAATCCCATGTTGAGTGATCCTCTTCCCTGCCTCAAGTCACCTCAACTCCTCCATGCTAGCTAACCCGTGTAACCGAGCACTCTGCAGCACGTGCAGATAAGAGCCGCGCAGCCCCGACGCTCACACTAGGCGCCGCGCCGCCGCGGCCAGGAGAGTAGCTACCCCGGACGGCCTCTTGCCGACGCGGGATGACCGTGCAGACCGCACTGGTAGAGAGAGATTAAGGGCTGCCACTTGACCTATTCTTGCTAGGTTAACTGCTTGATCGATGGGTCACAAATGGTAGATAGTTCAGGACAAGGAGAGATCCCATTATACTACAGGACAGCTTGCTTTCTATGACACAGAACTTTTAACTCATACTGACATGAGAAGTTGGTCGTTAGCCCGAGTTGAGACTGGATGATGGGTAAACAGAAGGGAGGGGGGAAGGTGGGAGGTGCCTGCACAACAGATCTGACACCATGGAAAACGAAGTTCACTTGATAGATGAGAGGTGGAGAAAGCAGCAACAGTGAATTTAACTTTGCAATGGACCAATGGGTTGTTTTCACTATAGAGACCCTCAAAGCCATTAAATGGTGCTGAACTGCTCTCTAGCTCTGCCATGCACAGAGAATGCTGTTAATGCCTTGGAGAAGGTCTTAGCTGTACGGGCTTATCCGGGTAACATGGAACTACCAAAAACTCCCTTCTCCACTTTTTCAAGAAAATTGTTGTCCCCGTTGTGTTCCAGTGTTTCTTGTGACTTCTAGATTGATCTAGTAGAAAAACTAGTGTCACATGCCACAACAGACAAAGGTTCTCACCAGGTGCAAGGTCTGGTGGGTTGAAGCTCTTGTTTGCAAGAGAAACATTTTCCCACATTCGTGCCAAGTGTATGGTTTAGACCAATTAGTGGTCAAAATGGTGGACAAAAGTGGAATTAGTTTCGTGAAGATTTTTCCCACATCTAAGCAAGTGAATGGCTTTTATTCCATTGTGAATTTTCAAGTTGTCTCTGTAGGTTAGGTGTAGGTCGTGAGAAACTTTACCACAATCTGAACAGGTAAATGGTTTTGATCCTGTTGATGACCTTGTTGGTGTGGGTCTCTGAAGATGTAATTGTTTGAAGAAAGCTGTTCCCACAATTCTGACGTATAGGGTTTTACCCTTGTGTGTGTATTCCATGGATACGAAGTAGGTGGGTTAACGTGGAAGAAAACCTCTTTCCACATAGTACACATGAAAAGGCCTTTTTGAGCCCCTGTGTGAATGGGGGTCGTATTTGTGCTGAAACTGAGGCTAGTAGACAGGTGCTTTCCACATTCTGTGCATTTAAAGGGTGTCCATCCTGGGTTGGGTTTTTCATGGACTAGTAAGAATGATTGAATGCAAATTTCTTTCCCACATTCTGCACATGTAACAAAAAATTTTTCCTGTGTGAATTGTCTGGTGTTTGCTTAAGACCGGATGGAAAGCGGAAATCACTGCCGCACTCTTTACCAAGGGAACCGTCTTCTGGCTATTAACCCCTCTGGACTTTCCTTGTGTTTCCTGAAGAGCTTTTTTATAATAGAAGTCCTTCCACAATCCGAACAGGTGAACGGTTCCCACCTCTGCTGGTTGTTCTCAGGGGATTGTTTCTCTTAGAATCTCCTCCCCGGACTCTGTGGGTGCAGAGGTTGTTCGGTACTCTATAGAGCTGCCTGGGTGCCGCAGGGCCGCGCTTTAGATATGGTGATCCTGTTCCCGTCGGAGTGATACGAGGCGGTTTCTCATTCTCTATCATTATCACGGTGGGGTAAACAAGGTCACGTCCATAGAGAAACATCTCCCAACAGTTATTACAAAAATTTCACTTTACCCAATGGGTTACGGTTATGGACCACCATCCAAGCATTCCAGTGTTGGTCTCGCTTCTGAGGCAATTCCCAGTCTGTGTACACTCCCGCCAACACTGTATCGCTCCATGCTGTACCAAACAAGGGGCGGGATCATGGAACGTAGTGTGGAGGACATGTCTGTTTCCGTCCATTTTTAAACTGTACAAATAACAAAGAAAAGACCAAGTTAATCCTATGATGGGAACACGGAGTGGTATTTTATGTTGTTGTGTTAATGGGTTTCCGACAAAACACCCATCGTTT
Organism: Hymenochirus boettgeri; assembly: GCA_019447015.1. Taxonomy (NCBI): domain Eukaryota; kingdom Metazoa; phylum Chordata; class Amphibia; order Anura; family Pipidae; genus Hymenochirus; species Hymenochirus boettgeri. The sequence goes on along the minus strand of JAACNH010000162.1, from coordinate 230,712 downwards.
TGATTGAATAAATGAGTTTACCCACCGGGACACTATTGAGCAAGTATTGAAAAAAAAAACAGTAGCCGCCGGATATATTAATCCAGGGCGTTCAGGAAACATTAACAATTCGGGCCAAGAAGGAAAGAGGGGTTAAGTTTGAACCGCTAACAATTCAGTACCAGTAATGAAAACTAGTTAGAGATTTCAGCCTTTCCTGCCCTCAAGTAACATTCATTCAAATGTTTTTTTTTTAAAACATTTAATATAAAAAATAGTTTCCGTTAAGACAACCCCATGGGGGGGGTACAGATGAATAAAACAGGGACACGGTAATATAGTTTATTTAAAGGAGTATTTCCATTCAGAAAACGTTTTTTTTTCTCAGTGTAATCGAAGAAAGGGAGGCAAAGGAGTACAGTAATCTTATCTCCCGTTTCCAATTAAAGGATCAGGAACAGGCAGGGAGTTAGAACTGACCTCGATCTCACTCCTACGGCTGTGCCTCTGGACAGGTCCGATAGACCTTTGCAGTATAGCGAATGCACGTACATTAAAAGAAGTGTAGAGAAGAACCGTCAGGGGAACAGTGGTGGAGTGAGATTGTGTAAATCGTGGGTTGGGGTGCATGGCGAAACAAAAGAACGGACGGTTGAAGGGCGCATCAGTAACCTGTGGTAACCTGTGTCTGTTGTTGCAATTAGACCCCTTTGCGACTGTGTTTGGAAGAGTGGTCAAGATTGACCACCTGCTTGAGTTAGTAGTTCCTATGTCTGTATAGGGTTGGAGGGTAGTTTTAATTTTTATGATGGTAAACCTAAACTATTGATGATTCTGGTATGGTGCCAAGGAAATGGAGGGGTGGTATAAGGGAGCATCAGTGAGGTGTGTGTCGTACCTGGGTGCTGATGGGGTGGAGGGTATATATTTCATTTTAATCATAAAACTAACTTTTGATGATGGTCAAAATGTTTTTTTTGAGTATAGTGACCCTTTAAGTATGGCTCCAATCGGTTTTGAGGACGGGTAGGTCAGTAGGTGTGTGTGGTCCGTTTGGTGGGCATTATATTGAGTTTTTCAAAATGTATTTTTAAATCTCGTACCCTTTAAAGTATGGCTGCGAGGGGAAGTGGAAGTCAAATAATAATATAAATATTCAGAGAATAGAACGTGACCACAAAGGGGACCACAAACAGGTTAAAGGGAAAGTTTAATCCCTCAACTGAAATCTACAAGACCACCATTACTGTTTAACGACGTTTATGAAGAAAGGTAATTCCTTCTGATCGTTACCACTCATCCAGTATTCTTCCCTGTACCTCCAGGCAGCAGCTCTTAGGGGCATATTTATAAGGCTTCTGTTAAGTATCGCGGCCGTTTAACGAGATATAAATGTACGAAAACGGGAAACGCGAAAAATGTTACGAATTTGTTAACAATACTTCTCGGGCAGATACTTACCTGTTACGCCGCTTCATTTATTAAAGCGGCGGTACGGGTTAGCTATGCTAGTTCGGCTGTTTTACTAAGTCAGCCGATTACTAGCCTCCGAGGCGGGGATGGGCAGGCAACCTGCGCGGGTGGTCGCACACCCGCCCGGGACGGGGAGGGGAAACGCTCCACCACGCCCACAGCCCCGGCGGCGGCGGAGACCACCCGCCGCCGCTCCAGCAGCCCCTCCCCAACCCGTTCCCCGCTCGCGGCAATCTCGGAACGGGAGGGATAGGAGGGTGCCGGGAAGGGACGCAGGCAAGGGTCGCGACCACCAGCAGCGACACACACCTACCCAGCAACGCCTCCAAGCCCCCCACCCCGGCCGCTCTCGGGGGAGGGGAGGGAGGAGCCGATGGGAGGGCCCCCCCGGTGAGGCTTCCCTCCAGCGGGGGGCCCTGAGAAAGAGGCCTCTTTGGGGCTCGAAACCGGACCCCCCTCCCCGGCTGAGTTTGCTTGGCACTTATAAGTACCATTGCGCGCTAACAAAGCCCTTTGGAGCTTAGGGGTCCCGCAGCTCGAACCAGGACCCCCTCCACGGCCCGTGTAAGGGCCTTTGGCGGGGGTCCCGCAGCTCAAACCGGGACACCATGTGAGGTATTTAAAGGAGCCCTTGGGCGACGTCTTGCTGGCTGGCAGTTTGACACCAACCCCTACCTAACTGGTCACCCGATGCCAGGCAGGACTCACTGCGGCCGCCAGTGGAGCCGCTGGCACAGCCGGCTTCCAGCGGGGCCATGTGCCAGCCGCTTCTTTCTTCAGCCTATCTACTTTCCCGGGCGGGAAAGCTCCTCTCGTTAATATAGGTTTGCAGCAGGGAGTCTGCCTGGCATCGGCGACATGAGAGGGGTTGGTGTCGCCAGCCCGAAGACGTCGCGTGGATCAAGACACCGGCAACATCGGCCTCTTTGAGGGTTCGCCGGCGCCGCGGGGGGAGGTGGGACCCCTGGCGGCCGCAGGGTTACCTATCGGGGGTCGGCGGCCCTTGGCGGAGCTGGTGTCGCCGGGGATGAAGAAAGAAGACGCCGCCCAAAGGCTCTTTTAAGAGCCGCTCATTTTGTTGGGGGCCCGGTTCGAGCTCGGGCCCGCCAAAGCACTTGTCAGTGCCGCAAGGCCTACAAGGCCGGGGAAAGGGGGGGTCCCGGTTCGAGCTGCAGGACCCCTAAGCCCCAAAAGGCCCTTCTCAGGGCCCCGATGGAGGGTGCCTCACCCTCCCAGCGGCGGTCACCTTCCATTGCCCCTCACCGGGAGCGGCCGGGAGGGGGGCTTGGAGGGGTTGACTGGGGAGGGGGTGCGTTGCTGCGGCAACTTCCCGGCAAGACCCTCCTAGCCTCCCGTTCCGAGATTGCATGAGGGGGCTGAACAGGGAAGGGTTGGGAGGGGCTGATGGGGAAGCTGGCACACCCTCAGCAGCCCAGCGGCGGGTGGTCTCCGCCGCCCACGGGGGGTTGTGGGAGGGTGTGGGGCGTATGCCCCAGCCACCTTAGGAGAGGAGTTCGCCAACCACATCGCACGCGATACATGTTATCGCGGGAATGGCGCTCGCCGTTATAAATATGGCGGATGAGCGCTATGTTAGCTCGATCTTACAGTTAGATCCAGTGCTACAAAACCTCTGTAAGGAGTTGTACACTTTTTGGCTTGAAAAGAAAAATTTCGGACTACTGGTAAAAATCCTGATGTGTGTTACAGATAGAAGGGATGACACAATTAAGATTCAGGGACCACCGACATCAGGAAGTTTTCCCTGTTTACTTGTGTGCCATTTGCAGTTTCTATCATAAGGGGCGATATATCACATCCCTTTAAGGGACATAAGCTAGCAACAAATGATATTTTACATGTGAAAGGTGATGCTGTTATATACGCCTTGAAGTGTCCATGCCGTGGAAAATCAATGTGGGCGCAAAACTATCAAGGGCGTAAAAATTAGAATACAGGAATGATAAAGATAATACGTAATTAGACCCAGAGAGAACAAAAGTAGTAATAACAACATTTTTTTTAATGAGAAAACCAATCTGCAGTTTAAAGTGGAGAAAATCTTGGCAGGTTATTAACCATAAGGGAGGGGATAAGCGAAAGTCTTTCTTACGTATGGGAGACAAGGTTGGATAGAGAAGTGGGAACCATATGGGTTAATGATTCATGTAACTTAAGTGTCATTTGCACACTACTCTTCTGGGTATGTTCAGAGATTGTAATTGAATGTTAAACATGTTCTGCAGGTATTGAAAAAAGACTAAAGAGTAAACACACGAATAAGTTCTAAAAGGCTTGAATGTGGGCTAATAAATGAAACAATGATCAAATAAATGTATAGAATTTAGTATCTGTGGTTCCGCAAAGGTACTCTATGCCATATCTATAAACGACGGTTAACCGATCGTTAATTTATGACGTGTCTGTACATTTACCCTACGATCGTACATCTGCGATAACAAAATCGTACCTTTACATTTCCCTATAGAATACCATTGCGTAGTTTACATTCATGGTATCTAAGAGAACGTTCGTTAATTGGAGGTCGTACGTTAAAACCATAGATATGGACTGATGGTCTAGATATCAGGGTATCAAAGTTCTGAATGGAAAGATACACCGGCCACAAGGTGGAGCTGTTGTGGTAAAATGGTTTTAATGAGGTTGGTGTCACAGATTGGTGGGTCTTTAAATGAAGGGTGAAGGAGTAGTTCATTTAAATAGCACCTTAGGAAGGGTAAGATAATCCCGTAAGAACATGTTGTGGCTGAGGTTGGAATATAACAGATATGTGTGTGTGAGGGCACTTGCCATGGCGCCTGGTGTCCTTGGGATTGGGTTGTTCAGAAAGTTCCCAACTTTCCCTCGGCTCCGACTCATCTCTCAGTACTTAGTAAAGTATAGGGAGGTTACATGATTACTAACAGTGCTCAGGAGTTTGCAAAAAACATAACATCAATCCAACGCTGAGTGCAGACTCCTTTAGTAATAGGAAATGAGAGTTTCACACTGGATAAAGAGGATATGGTACGGAATCAATTGGACAAAGTTAATATCAATAAAGCGCAGGACCAGAGGTTGCATCCTCGGATTTTAAAAGAGCTTAGTTCCGTTTAGCAAGACCATGGTTCATCTTTCAAGCTTCGCTTGTCTGGGATGTGCCGCCTGGATTGGGAAAAAAGCCAATTGTAATCCATATTCAAAAAAGGTACGTTCACCGCCTGGTAACTGATAGTATCCTGGAAGCTAACTCAGTTGGTGGGAAGGTGCTGAAACTTTATACGGGGACAATCATTGACTTGTCTCAAGAGATCATCTTTAGAGTAATAGTCAGCATGGATTTATCGAGAGAAAATACATAATTTAATACTGGGGTGACTAGTGAATTTAATAGTGGAGTGACTAGTGATTTTAATAGTGGGGTTACTAGTGAATTTAATAGTGGAGTGATTAGTGAATTTAATACTGGGGTGACTAGTGAATTTAATAGTGGAGTGACTAGTGATTTTAATAGTGGGGTTACTAGTGAATTTAATAGTGGAGTGATTAGTGAATTTAATACTGGGGTGACTAGTGAATTTAATAGTGGGGTAACTAGCGAATTTAATACTGGGGTGACTAGCGAATTTAATACTGGGGTGACTAGCGAATTTAATACTGGGGTGACTAGTGAATTTAATACTGGGGTGACTAGTGAAAGCAGTTCCTAATCACGTGGATACCTGTCTCTTCATTGGATTCACCTGTGGCAGTCTAATCAGTGCTGATTACCCGTCTCTTCATTGATTCACCTGTGAGCATCCTAATCAGGCAGCTGGTACCTGTTCTCTTCTATTGGATTCACCTGTGAGCAGACCTACTCAGTGCTGATTACCTGTCTATTCATTGGATCACCTGTGAGCAGCCTAATCAGTGCTGTTACCTGTCTCTTCATTGGATTCACCTGTTAGCAGTATCTAATCAGTGCTGATTACCTGTCTCTTCATTGGATTCCACCTGTGAGCAGTACTAATCAGTGCTGATTACCTGTCTCTTCATGGATTCATCTGTATGCGAGGGACCTAATCTAGCGGGTTACCTGTCTCTTCATTGGTTTCACCTGTGACAGCCTAATCAGCCTGGTTACCTGTCTCTTCATTGGTTCACCTGTGAACAGCCTAATCAGTGCTTGGTTACCTGTCTCTTCATTGGATGTACGTGAGCAGCCTAATCAGTGCTGATTACCTGTCTCTTCATTGGATTCACTGGAGCATCCAATCAGCTGGGATTACACTGTCTCATTGGATTCACCTGTGACAGCATAATCAGTGGCTGATTACCTGTCTCTCATTGGATTACTCTGTAGCAGTCTAATCAGCGTGGTTACCTTCTCTTCATTGGATCACCTGTGAGCAGTCCTAATCAGCGTGGTTACTGTCTCTTCATTGGATTCACCTTGTGAGCAGTCCAATCAGGCTGGTTACCTGTCTATTCATTGTTACTGTCTGAGACAGTCCTAATCAGCGCTGCTTACCGGTCTCTTCATTGGTGCAACCCTGTGAGCAGTCCTAATCAGGCTGATTACCTGTCTCTTTCATTGGATTCACTCTGTGCAGCAGTCCTAATCGAGCGCTGGTTACCTGTCTCTCATTGGATTCACCTGTGAGCAGTCCTAATCAGTGCTGAATACACTGTCTCTTCATTTTCACCTGGGAGCAGTCCTAATCGCGCTGATTACCTGTCTCTCATTGGTTCACCGTGAGCAGTCTAATCAGTGCTGATACCTGTCTCTTCTTGGATTCATCTGTGAGCAGTCTAATCAGTGCTGATTACCTGCTCTTCCATTGGTTCACCTGTGAGCACTAATCAGGCTGGTTTTACTGTCTCTTTCATGGATTCACCGGCTGACAGCATAATCAGCGTATTACCTGTCTCTCATTTGGATTAACCTGTGAGCAGTCCTAATCAGCGCGGTTACCTGTCTCTTCACTTGGATTCACTGTGAGCAGCCTAATACAGGGATACCGTCTCTTCATTGGATTCACCTGTGAGCAGTCTAATCAGTGCTGATTACTGTCTCTTCATTGGATTCACCTGTGAGCAGGTCCTAATCAGGCTGGTACCTGTCTCTTCATTGGTTATTCACCTGTGAGCCAGTCCTAATCAGGCTGGTTCCTGTCTCTTCATCTGGATTCACTGTGAGCAGTCCTAATCAGGCTTTACCTGTCTCTCATTGGTTCACCTGTGAGCATCCTAATCACGATTCCGTCATGCAGTCCTAATCTGCTGTTACCTCTCCTCATTGGATTCACCTGTGAGCAGTCCTAATCAGTGCTGATACTGTCTCTTCATTGAGTTACCTGTGAGCAGTTCCTAATCAGGCTGATTACCTGGTCTCTTCATTTGGATTATCTGTGAGCAGTCCTAATCAGTGCTGATTACCGTTCTCTTCATTGGATTTCATCTGTGAGCAGTCCTTAATCAGTGCTGATTACCTGTCTCTTCATTGGAGTTCACCTGGAGCAGTCCATAATCAGTCGCTGGTTACCGTCTCTTCATTGGTTCACCTGTCAGCGCTAGATCCTATAGCAGCGCTGATTACTGTCTCTTCATTGGATTCACCTGTGAGCAAGTCCTAATCAGTGCTGGCTGTACCTGTTCTTCATTGGATTCACCTTGTGTGAGGCAGTTCCTAATCAGTGGCTGAAAAATTACCCTCTTTCATGGATTCACTGTGACAGTCTATCAGTGCTGATACCGTTCTTCATTGGTTCACCTGTGAGCAGTTCCTAATCAGCCTGGTTAACTGTCTCTTCATTGGATTCACTGTGAGCAGTCCTAATCAGCTGCTCTGATTATCCTGTCTCCTATTGGATTCAACCTGTGAGCAGTCCAACAGCGTGGTTACCTGTATCTTCATTGGAATTCACCTGGGAGCAGTCATAATCAGCGTGATTACCTGTCTCTTCATTGGTTCACCGTGAGCAGTCCTAATCAGGTGAGATACCTGTCTCTTCATTGGTTTCACCGGTGAGCAGTCCTAATCAGACGCTGATTACCTGTCTCTTCATTGGTTCACCGTGGGAGCAGTCTAATCAGTGCTGATACCGTCTCTTCATATGGTTCACCTGTGAGCAGTCTAACAGTGCTGATACCCTCTCTTCATTTGGATTCAACTCGTGAGCAGTCCTAATCAGGCGAGTGATTACCTGTCTCTTACATTGGTTCACCTGTGAGACAGTCCTAATCAGCTGTGAGTTACCGTCTCTTCATTGGTTTCACCTGTGAGCAGTCCTAATCAGCGCTGATTACCTGTCTCTTCATTGGATTCACCTGTGGACGCGTCCTAATCAGGCTGGTTTACCTGTCTCTTCATTGGATTCACCGTGAGCAGTCCAATCAGTGCTGATACCTCTGCTCTCTTCATGGATTCACCTGTGAGCAGTCCTAATCATGCTGAATACCTGTCTCTTATGGATTCACCTGTGAGCAGTCCAATCAGGCTGATTACCTTTCTTCATTGGTTCCATGTGAGCAGTCCTAATCAGGCTGGATACCTGTCTCTTTATTGGTTCACCGTGGAGCAGTTCCTAATCAGGCTGAATACCTCTTCTTCATTGTCACCTGTGAGCAGTCCTAATCAGGCTGATACCTGTCTCTCATTGGATTCACCTGTGAGCAGTCCTAATCAGCTGCTGGTTACCTGTATCTTCATATTGGTTCACCTGTGAGCAGTCCTAATCACGCTGATTACCTGTCTCTTCATTGGATTCACCTGTGAGCGCGTCCTAATCAGCGATGGTACCTGCTCTTCATGGATTCACCTGTGAGCAGTCCTAATCAGCCTGATTACCGTCTCTTCATTGTGTTCACCTGTGAGCAGTCCTAATCAGTGCTGATTACCTGTCTCTTCATTGGGTTCACCTGTGAGCAGTCCTAATCAGGCTGATACTGCTCTTCATTGGTTCACCTGTGAGCAGTCCCTAATCAGTGCTAATAACCGTGTCTTTCATTGGATTCACCTGTGAGCAGTCCTAATCAGTGGCTGATACCATCTCTTCATTGGATCACTGTGAGCCGTCTAATCAGTTGCTGATTACATGTCTTCATTGGTTCACCTGTGAGCAGTCCTAATCAGGCGTTTACCTGTTCTTTCATTGGTTCACCTGTGAGCAGTCCTAATCAGTGCTGATTCACCTGTCTCTTCATTGGATCACCTGTGAGCAGTCCTAATCAGGCTGGTTACCTGTTCCTTCATTGGATCACCGTGAGCAGTCTATCAGCGCTGATTACCTGTTCTTCATGGTCACCTGTGGCAGTCCTAATCAGTGCTGATACTGGCTCTTCATTGGTTCACTGGAGCAGACCTAATCATGCGATGATAACTGTCTTCTTGATTTGGGTTCCAGTGACGTTGAAAATGAAAAAATTGCAATTAATTGTCATAAAGTTTAAAGTGTAGAATGATTCCTTATAATAAGTCAATTACCTATGTTATTATATCTTATCAATTGTTCATAGTATTGGGAATCAAGACAATTGTGGTGGTGTGCTCTCCAATCATTCACAACTTTGTTGCTGATGATAGCAGTGGATCATCAGTACAAGTGTAATCTCACATTAGAGTGCTAACTATTAAAAAGGTTGAATGGCTGTGCGAGGTTCTCGTATGGTAAACCAGCACATTTCGATGTTGTTTATTGCTTTTATGATTGTTTATGTTGTTTTATTCCATTGTATCGTGTGTTACCCACCAACTAGATGTAAGCTCTACGGTGCAGGCACATCAGTACCTATTGTGGCAAAGGCCACTAGTACTTCTATTATATAATTTATATATGTATGTACTGAATATCTGTATTTATTCCCCCTTGTGATGCTTTTTATTGTTATTTATATGTACAAGCCCTGATCCCCAAGTGGCGCTATATATATAAACATATACATAATAAAGTGTAATCATATATCAAGTGCTTATCTCACAAAACTGCTATCTCACATAAAGTGCTAATCCCACGAAAGTGCTGATCTCTTGCCAAATTTGGAGACGTCAGTGTTCGAATTAATTAATCTATAGGAATGCCAATCTATGTAAGGATATCCAATCAGATTGTGCTTGATCACAAATTGAACCATCACAAAGGCACGTACCTATGGTTCCAGATACTCCTTGATATAAAGAGTAATAACGGTATATATAAGGTTTCTCAATATTCTGTTTAGAAGATATTGTTCTCACCCGCTCTTTTTACTATAGATTGGTTTAGGATCTTAAAGTAAAATAAAAGGGAGGCTTAAAATACACGTTGAAGTATATTATTAATAGTTTATTTACTAAAAGGACAGTTGTAAAAACCAGGACACCGGACCCAATGTAACTACCCTGAATGACCACTAGGTGGTCTGTGAGAGATGGAGAAGAAATTTCGAAACACAACCGAAAGGTTACTCAGGCGGATGGGAAGGGGGTGGGGAAGAGCATGGTGTGGGATGGACAGGTGCATGATTAGGGAGGTGGGGTGTGGTGGTGGATTTGTGGATTTTTTTGAAGAAATTAGGGATGCTTGCTGAATAATTGTCATTATCATATCCCTTCAAAATTTACAGTTCATTAAGGCCCATGGGAGTCTTGATATGACATCCAGGACAGAATTCACAGTTTGGAGCAGGTTTTTGTTCATATCTACACATTTGTCTAGGGTACACCATACCATGGGGGAGGCAGTGTGTCTGCTTTAATACAATGGCGTGCAACAAAGGTGTTGTGTGTCACTATATGTGTGTATTCCTGGTGCCCCGAAATCCTGGCTCTAACCCTCCGATAGTCAGGCACAAATAGTGCAGGCCGCACAAGTCCCAAGTTGCATAGCCAGTTTTTTGACGCCTTGAGACGATGATGAAAGAAGTTTTCACTCTTATGATCCGAGTTACAGAGGAAGATCCAGTTGAGATAAGGAGAGGCGTTATACTTTCTTTACCTAAATAACATGTCTGTCTTTCCAAATGGGGGTTCGACGGACATAGAATAACCTGTTGGTAGATCCCCCTTGTTGTGTAAACTAAAGAGACCCCTTTGTCAACAATGTATCATTTCTATAGAGCTGGGTACTAGTGAAATGGGTATGATTATAGGGGGGGACTCTGAATTTATATACTGGGGGACTAGTGAATTGATAGTGGATGGATGTGATAACTAGGATTATATGAAATAGTGGGGAGTGGTACTAGTGAATTTAATAGTGGAGTGAGATTAGTGAATTAGTAAATTAATAGGGGTGACTAGTGAATTTATAGGAGTACATGAGGTGAATAGTGGGTTCATATGATTTAATAGTGGAGTGAGTGTAGTGATTTATACGTGGGGTGTACTAGTGAATTGTAATAGTGGGGTACGAGCGATTAACTGGGTGAATAGGTTTCTGGGGTGACTAGCATTAATACGGGGGTGATATGATTAATAGGGTTGGGACGTGTAATTGGTATAGTGAAAAATGGGGTGACTGGATTATTACTGGGGTGACTAGTGGAATGTCAATATGGGGTGACTGGGAATTTAATATGGCGGGACTAGGTGAATTTAATTATGGTAAAGGATTCTGTGGGGTGACTATGAATTTAATAGTGGGGTTGACTAGCGAATTATACTGGGTGGTGATATGTAATACTGGGGTACTAGTGAATTTAATAACTGGGGGGGTGACTAGCGAATTTAACCATGAGGGGGGCTAGCGAATTTAATATGGGGTAAGGTGAAACTAGTGAATTTTAATTAGTGGGGTGACGAGTGAATTAATAGGGTAGGACTAGTGGAATTTAATAGTGGAGGTGAATAGCGAAATTTAATTACTGGGTGGTGATAGCGATATAGTGGAATATGAATAAATAGTGGGGTAGTGTTATAGTAGTGATATTTTAATAGTGGAGTGTGACTATCGAATGTGATATGGGGTGACTATGCGAATTTAATATGGAGTGAATAGTGAATTTAATTAGGGAGTGACTATAAGGCAACTCCCCTCAAACCACCCCCCCCACAGAGCCCCCCCGTTGTGATTTGTGATGACCTATTCTTGTTGTCTCCTGGATTTGCACCTTTCCTACGGCTCTCAGTGACACCTGCGTTCGCACCGCTCTTGTGACTAGTGATTATTCTGCTTGCACTTGCGATTTATAGGTGATTCCTGACGTCCCCTAATGTGGTGACTACGCGAATTATCTGGGTGTGACCTGTTTTTTGAGGCCCGCCACTCCTCCTTTAAGTAGGGGCGTTGTCCTCCATTGAACTCAGCCCCCTTTGGTGATTTTGAATTTAATACTGGTGCATTTGATTATATTGGTACTGCGAATTTACTGGTGTGTTCGACTTCTTGGTGAGTTCGAATAGTGGTTATGATGATAGGAAGATATTGATAGGATTTAATATGGACTAGTGAATTTAATAGTGGGTCGCCGAGTGTAACTAGTGCACGTGAAATTTAAGAGTAGGGTGACTTGTATAGTGAGTACGCCTACTGAATTTACGCTGGGTTTGACTAGTGCCGAATTTAATAATGTCGGCCGTGGACTAGTGACTTTAAGAGTGGGGACTAGTCGAATTTCAATACGGTGGAGTGAATAGCCTGAATCCTGGGTACCAAATTACGGGGGCTAGAATTTACTGGGAGTGAACGATTAATTGGACAGTGAAACGGGGTGACAATTTAATATGTGGCGACAGTCCCCCATGGTGACCCTAGCCGATTCCCAGTCAACTTACTGACGTGCTACGCCGATTTAACCTGGGTGATCTAGCGAATTTAATACTGGGGCTGCGATTAATAGTGGGAACTAGCGAATTAATAGTAACTATGTTAATGTGGTGGGACTAGCAATTTAATACGGGGGGACCAGTGAATTTAATAGTCTGTGGTGGTACTAGTAGAATTTAATAGTGGGGTGACTAGCATGAATTAATACTGGGGGGTGATAGGAATTAAATACGTGGGTGGTTGGTGACTAGCGAATTTAGATATGGGGTGATAGTGAATTATACTTGGAACTGTGATTAGTGGAGTGATAGCTATACGGACTAGAATTTAATTAGCTGGGGTGACTATGTGAATTTAATATCTGGGACTAGTGAATTTCAACGTGGGGTGGGACTATTGAATGTAATAGTGGAGTGACTGATTAGATAGTGGAGTATGACAGGGATTATTAATGTGCGGATGACTAGTGAATTCTACATACTGGCGGGGGACTAGTGAATTATTAGTGGGATACTGGTGGATTAATACTGGGTGACTAGTGAATGTTAATATGGGGTGATAGTCGATAATATGGGGTGGACTAGTAAATTAATAGTGGGTGACTTAGGAATTTAATTACTGGGGTGCCAGTGAATCTATAGTGGTGGTGGACAGCTGAATATACTGGGGTTACTAGTGAATTTAATGTGGGGTTACTAGTGAATTTAAGATGGGTGGGACAGTGAATTTAATAGTGGGGTGTACTAGCTGAATTTAATACGTGGGGATGACTATGGAATTTAATAGTGGGTGTGATAGTGAATTTAATAGTGGAGATGACTAGTGAATTTATATGGGGGATACTAGTGAATTTAAAGTGGGGTTGTGCATAGTGAATTTAATAGTGGATGTGACTACTTGAATTATATAGTGAGTGTATGAGTGACTATGAATTTATAGTGGAGTGAATAGTGAATTAAGTGGGGTGGACTAGTGAATTTTATTACTGGGGTGGACTAGTGCAATAGTGGGGTGACTAGTGACATTAATAGCTGGGTGACTAGCGAATTTAAATACTGGGGTGACCAGTGAATTTAATACTGGGGTGATAGGAATATTAATGCTAGCGAAATTTATACTGGAGGGTGACTAGTTTATGTGAGTGAATTTAATATGGGGGTGGCTAGTGATTGAGAATAGTGGGGTGACTAGGAATTTATATGGGGGACTAGGGGGTGACTAGTGATTAAAGGGGGGACTAGTGAATTTAAATTTGGTATGTGTAACGGGGAGACTAGTGATTTAAATTCGTGGGATGGAATAGTGAATTTTAATACTGGGACGTACTAGTGAATAATCGTTGGGACGACTAGTGATCTATACGCGGGACGTGATATTGTGGGATGAATAGGAATTTAATTGGCGATGACTAGTGCATCTTAATCTGGGGTGACTAGTGAATTTAATACTGGGGGTGACTAGTGAAGTAAATGTGGGTGGGGGCTAGTGCAATTTAATAGTGGGGTGACTAGGATTTAATACTGGGGTGACTAGCGAATTTATATAAACGGGATGGCTAGTGAATTTAATCATTGGGGTGATAGTGAATTTAATCGTGGATGACTAGTGAAGTTAATTGTGGGATTGCCTTAGTGAATCTTAATACTGGGGTGACTAATGAATTGAATTAAATAGTGGGGTTACTAGTGAATGTTTTAAAATGGTGGGGGTTTACTAGTGATTTTAATGGGGGGTGACTTGAATTTATAGTGGGGGTTATTAGTGAATTTAATAGTGGGGATACTAGGAATTTAATAGTGGGTGTTAGTGAAAAATGGGATCTATGAATAAGTGGGTATAGTGATAATGGTAATAGTGAATTAATAGTGGTGATGGATCTAGGATGCGTATATGGGGTGCTTAAGAATATACTGGGGGACATAGGAGAATTTAATACTGGGTGATAGAAATTAATACTGGGTTATAGTGAATTTAATATGGGGGTGAACTAGGAATTTAATAGTGGGTGACTAGGTAGTGGGGTGACTAGTGAATTTAATAGTGGGGGTGACTATGTGAATTTAATACTTGGGGGTGGACTAGCGAATTAATAGTGGGGTGACTAGAGCTTATACGTGTCTACTATGAATATTACTGAGAGAGTGACTAGTGAATTATTATGGTACGTAGTGCAATAGGGTTGGCTAGTGAATTAATACTGCGGTGGACTAGTGAATTAATAGTGGGGTGCTGACTATGAATTTAAATTAGTGGGCGTGACTAGTGAATTTATAGTGGGGTGAATAGGGGGTGATTAGTGAATTAATAGTGGGGGTTGACTAGTGAAGTTAATACTGGGGTGGACTAGCGAATTTAATAGTGGGGTTACTAGAAGAATAGGGTGAAATAGGGGACAGGGATCAAGTTCTCGGGGAATAATACTAGGGGACTGAATCTAGGGCGACATTGAATTTAATACTGGGTGACCTGAAATCTTAATAGGGGTGGCTAGTGAATATAATACTGGGAGTGACATAGGAATTCATAATACGGGGGATGAGCGAATTTAATACTGGGGGATAGCGAATTTAATACTGGGTGACTAGTGGATATGTAATACTGGGGTGACTTGATAGTGGTGAGTGATTGCTGGGTGACTGTGGAATTAATATGGGAGGACAAGTTTTTTTTTGAATTAATATGGGTGATAGTGATAAGTTGTCTAGAATTTATGCTGGGGGACTAGTGATATGAATTATACTGGGATGACATAGTGAATTTAAAGTCCGGACGAGGTGATTTTGACATAGTGGTACGGGATTTAAAGTGGGGTGACTGTGAGTGATTATAATACATGGGTGACGGATTGAACTACTGGGGTCGGAAATATGGGTGGACTAGTCGAATGTTAATACGGGGGAGACATAGAAATTTAATAAGGAGGTGTATGTGAATTTAATAGGCGGTGGGGTGACTAGTGACTTAATATGGTGGGTGACTAGTGCAATTTAATGGTGGGGTGACTAGTGAATTTAACTACTGGGAGATGGACAAGTGAATGAAGATGTGATCGACAAGTAATGCGGATGACTAGTGATTTTAATACGGGGAGGATATATGGTCTGGATAATTGTGAATAGATAGTGGGTGGTGACTAGTGAATTAATACTGGGGTGAACAGTGGAATTATAACTGGGTGACTAAGGAATTTAATAGTGGGGAGTGACAAGTGATTTAATTACTGTGGGGTGATACGGAATTTTAATAGTGGGGTGACTATGGAATTATAGAACTGGGGTGACTCGTGAATTGATAGGGGTATGACTGAGGTATACTGGGAGCCAAGTGAATTAATACTTGGGTGACTAGCAAATTTATAAGGGTACTGGTAACTGGGATGAAAGTGAATTTAATAGTGGGGTGTATCTAGGAATTTACTACTGGGGTGCCTACGTGAAATTTAAACGGGAGACAATGTGTAATTGGTGAATGCGACTATGGGGATGACTAGGAATTAATAGTGGATAGGATCTGGGGCCTAGTGAATGTGGGGTGGGACTAGTGAAGGTTGAATAGTGGGGGGACTAGTGAATTTAATAGTTGTGTGGATTAAGACTGGGGACTGTGAATTTATTGTGGGGGTACAGTGAAATTTATGTATACGCTGTAATACTGGGAGGGACCGTGATTAATGATGGGGTGACTATGGAATTGAATATGGGGATGATCGATGAATTAGTGAGTGGGGTGACTAGTGAATTTAATACGTGACCGAATTGAGTGGGTGAACTAGTGAATTAATTACTGGGAGTGATTTAATTGCGGGTAATAGTGTCGAATTTAATACTGGGGGGTGGACTGGAAATTAATTGTGGGGATGACTAGGAATTTAAACTGGGTGACTAGTGAATTTAATAGTGGGGTGACGGTGAATTTAATTACTGTGGGGGACGTCATAATTGTGACTGTGAAGTTAGACTAGGGGGTGAGGTGACTAGTGAATTTAATAGTCGGTGGAAGTGAATTGAATACTGGGGTGTCACAAAAACCCAACGGGTCCCAAAACGCCCCAACCACTATCCTGTTACCGGAAAGCACACTCCAGCAACGACAGGCGGTGGAGGACGGAACAGATCGACCCGGTGGGTTGGTGAACAAAAACTATATATACACAATTAATATACTAAATATCAATATACTCACTGCCACCAATCCTGATTATTGAAACAGTGGTGGAATGGACATAGTTACCTATATGGGGATATCCGCTCCCCCTACTTCTAACAACCTGTAAGGGGAAATTGGTAGTCACACTAAGATTCTATACACAGTTATACAGTAGCTCATATACATAACACAATACTTCCTATAGTAGCGTATTCGAAGACACAGGTTTGTTTGGGATATCTCAGAATAGACCAATAGCCGATAAATGATTTTATACCATTTATTAAAGGTGGTAAAAATAGTGCATAAAAATATAAAGAAAAATAAATAAATCACTGACATAAAGCGGTTAACACAAGTGAGGGTAGAATGGGTTAAAAGGAAGAATATTAGAGATAATTGGCATTCTGAATAGTCCATGAGAAAGAGTCCAGAACTTGTTAATCCAGTATTGGAAAATAATGTCCAAAATGATATATAAGTCCTGCGTAAGGCAAATACGGTCTGTCCAGTTGGCTAGCATGTTATTCGAGGTTCTTGTAGAGGTTTATGACAGACACTTTGGGATGAGGGACACATTCCATTTTACCTTTCGTCAGAAATGGAGGGGTCTGGTCCCAGAGGGGTGGACTTGGTTCTGCCCCAGAAGGTGGTCCAAGTTTGGATGGGAATTCAAATATGAATTCCACCCCCGGCCATAATCCCAGAAACCATATCATGTCACGTCAAAATAATATAATGAGGTTTTATAAACTAATTTTTCCCAACAGAACAACCAGAACAAGACCAAAACGACAGATTGTGGTATCCTAGACCTAAGAAGGATAATATCCCAAGTTGCTAGGGGCTATTATAATTGGTCAGGTCTCTATAAAAGTAGAATTAATTACTGGATTAAACTGGGGGTATTTCATGAAAACACCTGAATGAAATAATTCTACATCCGGAATTATTAAGGGAATATGAAGGACCTTTGATTCTGCCAGGTGTTCTGTTCAACTCTACTAGGCGATTACCTGTAGTTCTGGTGTTCTATTGTCTGGGTAAAAAAAAAAAACCATGGTGGTTTATTAGGGGAATCACACATTCCCCCTTGAATCAGACCTCTGTAAAGTAGCTAATTTAACACCAAATGGCCCTGGCTTTGGGAGCAAAGAAAAAAACATTGAATTAACTCTGCGATTACCAGAACAGTGTGATGAAAACAAGTGGAAACTTTACCATGCGCTGATATGCCCAATATGTGAAATAATTGAAAATTGGGGTGGCAATTCGGATATCGTCATATGGCGTTACAGTGAATACCGTTCATCACCATGCGGGGTGAAGCGAATTTAATAGGGGATGACTAGCGCATTTTAATAGTGGGGGACTAGTGAAATTTAATAACTGGGGTGACTAGTGAATTTAATACTGGGGTGACTCGTGAATTTAATTGTGGGGTGACTAGTGAATTTAACACTGGGATGACAAGTGAATTTAATAGTGGGGTGACTCGTGAATTTAATACTGGGGTGACTAGTGAATTTAATTGTGGGGTGACTAGGGAATTTAATACTGGGGTGACTAGTGAATTTAATTGTGGGGTGACTAGTGAATTTAATACCGGGATGACTAGTGAATTTAACACTGGGATGACAAGTGAATTTAATTGTGGGGTGTAATATTATATTTCTAAACATCACTACACACTGGGTCCTGTAGTAGATAAAGAGTTAATATCTATTAGTTATTATAGATATATTTTCAGAATGGATAGACGGTTTACCTTTAAGAAAAGATTCAGCTACTTCAACTGCCAAAGTGTTGTGGAAAGAGCTGCTCTCAAGGTGAGGTTTTCCAAAACTTATGGAATCTGACAGGGGCACACACTTTACAGGGAAAATCATGGCAGCTGTCTGTGATATGCTAGGGATACAACAAAGGTTTTCATATTCCGTATCACCCACAATCCTCCGGGGTGGTTGAAAGGATGAATAGGACCATAAAAGAAAGACTTAAAAAGATGGTGTTCCAGTCAGGTCAAAATTGGTTGTTTCATTTACCTGCAATATTAATGGCTATTAGGGGATCACCCGCAAAGGGAACTTTTATTACACCCTATCAACTAATGACTGGAAGAGTAATGAATCTCAGTCACCCCTGTTTGAGAATCTGCAGACAGGGATTATTTTGTAATACAATTACAAAAACAGGTACAAAAATACTTGCATTTTGCAGCCTGTAACATGGGGCGATATTTATAAAACATCGATATCGTTATCGCAAAAATAATGATCGTTATCGGTAAATACCGATCGTTATCGGAAAATGCCGATCGTTATTTTACGACAATGATCGCTATTTTACGATAACGATCGTTATTTTTGCGATAACGATATCGATGTTTTATAAATATCGCCCATGGCACCATAACAGAGGGATCAATTAAACAAACCCCCAATATCTTTAAAAATTGGAGATTGAGTGATGGTAAAAAATTTTGTTCCAAAGTCATCATGGGATGCCAATTGGGAGGGTCCCTTTATAGTTATTTTTGCTTTAAGTTTTTTTTTATTCTGCTCTTGTTCTTTATTTTTAGATACAAGAAAGCGATGTGCATCCAGCCTTGGATTATGTATAAAATAATAACATCATTTTAGTATTGGCGCAAACAAAATCATTTAATACTACACAAGGACAACAACCAGGAACAGTACACCACTCAATCATTTTTACAAACCCAACATGGTGGACTAATGCCTGGGTTGGCTGTGTTGATCATAATTTTGATAAATGTTATGCTTCATCTTTGATACCTTTCACAGACCACCAATTTTAATCTGTTTATAAGATCATTTCTATTGGAATCTTCTTATACAAAAATTAAAGCAGTCAAACCAGTGCCACAATATTAATCCATCATGATCAAAGTGAATTGAAAAAGGTTTCTCATCTATTAGAGAAAGATTCACAGGGTTATTGGTGGGAAACATTGTTTGGACATTCAAGCAATTCCAACACTGCTTAATTTATTAATACATCCAATTGTGATCCTGCTTATATTCTCTTTCTTTCTGACATTGTTCCAAATTTATCTATAACTAGATTTCTGTACAAGAAAATGAATATCCTGTCTATGGAAATAGATACACAGCGAGGTGTAAAGGTAGCATCTTCCAATATAGGAACACCAGTACCTAATAATAATAATTGTTCAGTTAAATCTTGCAGCAACTGCAAAAAGATTGGTCATAATAGAGAGCATTGTATTGTACCAAAAAGAAATTATCATCATGAACGTAATAATATCATTTAATGGAGCCATAGCTATGTACAGTATTTTACATGTTTTATTAACTTTATTTTGTTGTTGTTTAATCAAATGAATGTGTGTGAGTAAATGGTGGGAGATACAATCACATTTGCTTTAGGGAGTCGCATCGATATAGCCACAAGTCCGAAGAGTTTTTTCAAATTTGTGTGTGTTTGACACAAAAGGGGGGAATGTAATATTATATTTCTAAACATCATTACACACAGGGTCCTGTGGTAGATAAAGAGTTAACATGCAATCTTCAAAGGAGCTGCAACAACAGGTCCAGAGTATAAACAGGATCCACCATACATGTTCAAAGCAGCTACAATAATAGGGAATCACACCTGTGGGGGACAACTGGACTTTACAACAGTGATTGTCCATATGAATGAAAATACCATGGATGGCTTTCTCCGCCCTGGAAGCAGTCAAACGAGTGTGGTCCAACATTTGTTGACAATATAATACTGCCACCCTCAGGTGATATTAACTATCCATTCCTGGACGTCTACTACTCTACGATGTATACAGTATGGTAATAGGAGCGATCTGATCTAAACCATCACCTTTTATGGCTGGGACTTTTCTTTTACCAAATTCTTTTCAGGTGTGACTATCCTAAGAGATGTTGGAGTTCTTTTTTATCTTGTAACTTCCTATTAGCTAGACACTATAACATCTTGGAGCGTTACCATTCTTTTGTTACCTCTATCTTTATTTTGTTTTTACTTAATAAACCATTGAAAAATCTTTAGGCCTTGCATTTCTCTTTAACAAAGTAGTTAGAGGCCCATCTCAACGGATCCAACAAAAATGATATTTCTGCTTGATAACGGATACTAGACTATAAATGGACAAAGGGCCATGTGGCTAAAAATTCTGAAAAACTTGCCCCATGGGTAGGTTATTATACAGAACCATTCTGATTGGTGAACATCTACATAGGCTGCTTACATAATGGGCATGGAGAGGAGGAGAGGAATCAATGGCAGCCTCCATAAGACACATACAATATGGAGGACCACAGTTCCCCTTTAAAGTAAAGGGAGCCAATACCGACCTACACACTGACGATAAAAGGAAATTCACATCATTCCCCGACAGGATTTACCCATCATCGTTCATGTGTATGGCCACCTTTAGAGGCAGAAACAAATTACACCAGAAATGGCTCCTACTTTTTACTTTCTGGGACTTTGGACAAGCCCTGCAGGAGAACCATAAGGAGCAGAGATGTAAGGTAAGGATTTTTTTTAAAGGACAATGATAATCACCTTTTCCCTGATCCACTGCAGCATAGTACCCAGGGTGAGGACCTGAAATCGCTAAGTCCTCCTCACCCAAAGCAGATTTACAGTAAGTAGTGCAGGAGTTAGGGAAAGTACCCAGGGTAGGGACTTAGCGATTTTAGGTCCTCACCCTGGGTACTATGCTGCCATGGAGGAAGAGGAGCGAGGGTGAGGTGAGTACAATTGTCCTTTAAACTACACAGTGGGGCCAGTAGTGGGTTAAATTTTAGTTTTGGGGTGGACATGCCCTTTAAGGTGCACCTTTTTCCTACATTGCACTGAATATCAGTGTCTCATTAAAGGGCATCTATAGTGGGAAAATAAACCTTTTGTTCTTACTTTCCATGAGTTCAATAATTCTCCCCAACCCCCAGTGTGTCTTCACTTTGTTCGGTTTCCCTCTCTGTCCTGAGATACGTGATTGCATTCCTCTACTCCTACTTGTACTGTCAATCAAATCCCTGTGACGTGATCCTCTTCCCTGCTCAAGTCCCTCCCTCCTCCATGCTCTGTAACAAACATAGAGATAAGAGCATTAGCAGGGGGAGGTAGCTTTGATGGTAGAGATAAGGCTGCACTTGACCCTCTTCTTGATAGGCTTCACTGATTGATGATGGGTCACAAAGAGATAGTTCAGGACACGGAGAGATCCATTATCTCCAGGACAGCTTGCTTTCTATTGACCAGAACTTTTAACTCCTACTGCACATGAGAAGCTTGTTGGTTAGCCCGAGTTGAGACATGGAGGAGGTAACAGAAGGGAGGGGGAAGGTGGGAGTGCTGCACACAGATCTGACACCATGGAAAAACGAAGTCACTGACAGAGGTAGGAGAAAGGCAGCACATGAATTTAACTTTGCAATGGACCAATGTGTTTTTTTCACTATAGATGCCCTTCAAAGCCATAAATGGTCTGTAACTGTCTCTCTAGCTCTGCATTTAGCACAGAGAATGCTGTTAATGCCTTGTAGAAGGTTTAGCTTGTAAGGCTACCAGGGTAACATGGAAACTACCAAAAAATCCCTTCTCCCTTTTTCAAGAAATTTTTTTCCCCATGTTGTGTTCACAGTGTTTCTTGTGACTTCTAAGCTTGATTCTAGTAGAAAAACTTGTTTCACATGCAACACATACAAATGGTTTCTCACCAGTGTGCAATGTCTGGTGGTCTTGAAGGCTATTGTTTGAAGAGAAACTTTTCCCACATTCAGTGCAAGTGTATGGTTTAGCCCCAATATGTGTCAACTGGTGGACCATAAAGTTGGAATTATTTCTGAAACTTTTCCCACATTCTAAGCAAGTGAATGGTTTTATTCCAATGTGAATTTTCAAGTGTCTCTGTAGGTTAGTGTGTCGTGAGAAACTTTTCCCACACTCTGAACAGGTAAATGGTTTTGCTCCTGTATGACCTTGTTGGTGTCTCTGAAGATGTAATTTTTTGAAGAAGCTGTTCCCACATTCTGTACATGTATAGGGTTTTACCCCTGTGTGTGTATTCTCATGGATACGAAGTTGGTAACGTGTAGAAAACCTCTTTCCACATTCAGTACACATGAAAGGCCTTAGCCCTGTGTGAATGGTTGTGTGTATTTGTAGGCTGAGTCTAGTAGACAGGTGCTTTCCACATTCTGTGCATTTAAATGGTTTCTCTCCTGTGTGGGTTTTCATGTGACTAGTAAGACTGGATCTGAATGCAAATTCTTTCCCACATTCTGCACATGTAACAAAATTTTTCCCTGTGTGAATTTTCTGGTGTTTGCTAAGACCGGATGGAAAAGCGAAATCACTGCCGCACTCTTTACAAGTGAACCGTCCTTTCTGGCTATTAACCCCTCTGTGACTTTCCTTGTGTTTCCTGAAGCTTTTCTTATAATAGAAGCTCCTTCCACACTCCGAACATGTGAACGGTTCCACCTCTGCCTGGTTGTTCTCAGGGGATTGTTTCTCTTTAGAATCTCCCTCCCCGTACTCTGTGGGTTCGAGGTTTTTCTGTACTCTATTAGAGACTGACTGGGTTCCTGCAGGGCCGCGTTTAGATCTGGTGCTCTGCTCACGCTCTGTAGTGATACGAGGCTGGTTTCTCTTCTCTATCATACAGCGGTGGGTAACAAGGTCACTGTCCATAGAGAAACATCTCCCACAGTTATTACAATCAATACCCAATGGGTTACCGGTTATGGACCGACCATCCAAGCTTATTCCAGTGTTGGTCTCTCTTCTGGGCAATTCCAGTCCTGTGTACACTCCCGCACCCTGTATCTGCTCCATGGCTGTATCCAAACAAGGGGCGGGATCAATGGAACGTAGTGCTGGACTGGACATTCTGTTTCCGTCCATTAAACTGTAAAAATAACAAGAAAAGACCAAGTTAATTCATATGATGGGAACACGGGTGGTATTTGTATGTTGTGTTAAGGGTCAGACAAACACCCATCGTTTGATTGAATAAATGAACATTTACCCACCTGGGACACTATTGAGCAGTATTGAAAAAAACCAGTAGCCGCCGGCTATATTAATCCAGGGGTTCAGGAACATTAACACTTTCGGGCCAATGAGGAAAGAGGGGTTAATGTTGCGCTAACCAATTCAGTACCAGCTAATGAAACTAGTTAGAGATTTCCAGCCCTTCCTGCCTCAAGTACATTTCATTTTCAAATGTTTTTTTAAATATTTAATATAAAATATAGTTCTCCTTTAATACAACCCATGGGGGTTACAATGAATAATAACAGGGACACGTTAATATCAGTTTATTTAAAGGGTATTTCCATTCAGAAAATAGTTTTTTTTTCTCAGTGTAATCGAAGAAAGGGAGGCAAAGGAGCTACAGTATATCTTATCTCCCGTTCTTCAATTAAAGGATCAGGAACAGGCAGGGAAGTTAGAACTGACCCTCGATCTCACTCCTCCGCTGTTCCTCTGACAGGTCCTGATAGACCTTTGCAGTATATGCGCATGCACGTACATTACAAAGACGTGTCGAGACCCGTCAGGGGAACAGTGAAGGAGTGAGATTGTGTAAATCGTGGGTTTGCCATGGGAAACAAAAGAATCTGACGGTTGAAGGGAGCATCAGTACCTGTGTGTACCTGTGTCTGTGTTGCATTTATGACCATGAGACTGTTTTTGAAGATTGGTCAAGATTTGACCAACCTGCTTGGTTAGTAGTTCCTATGTCTGTCTAGGGTTGGAGGGTATGTTTTAATTTTTATGATGGTAAACCTAACTTATTTGATGATTATGGTATGGTTGCCAAGGAAATGGAGGGGTGGGTATAAGGGAGCATCAGTGGGTGTGTGTACCTGTGTCTGTATGGGGTTGGAGGGTATATATTTTCATTTATAATCATAAAACTAACTTTTTGATGATTGGTCAAAATTCGTTTTTTGAGTATAGTTACCCTTTAAGTATGGCTGCCATGGTGAAGGAAGGGTAGGTCAGTAGGTGTGTGTGTCAGTTTGGTGGGCATATATTTGAGTTTTTCAAAATGTATTTTTTAAATCTAGTTACCCTTTAAGTATGGCTGCGAGGGGAAGTCAAATAATAAAATAAATATTCCAGAGAATAGAACTGACCACAAAGGGACCACAAACAGGTAAAGGGAAAGTTAATCCTCTCAACCTGAAATCTACCAAGACCACAATAATGTTTAAAGACTTTTCTGAAGAAAGGTAATTCCTTCTGATCTTTACCATCTCCTCCAGTCTTCTTCTGTACCTCCAGGCAGCAGCTCTTAGGGGCATATTTATAAAGCTTCGTTAAGTTATCGCGGCCGTTTAACGCGATTTATAAATGTCCGAAAACGGACGCGAAAAGTTAACGAAGTGTTAACCCTTCGCGGCGATACTTACCTGTTACCGCCGCTTCTATTTATAAAGCGGCGGTACTGGTTTAGCTCTGCTAGTATCGGCTGTTTTACTAAGTCAGCCGATACTAGCCTCCCGCGGCGGGGATGGGCAGGCAACCTGCGGCGGGTGTTCCCGCACCCGCCCCCGGGAGACAACCGCCCACCCGCCACAGCCCCCGGCGGCGGCGGAGACCACCCGCCGCCGCTTCCAGCAGCCCCTCCCAACCCGTTCCCCGCTCGCGGCAATCTCGGAACGGGAGAGCTAGGAGGGGTGCCGGAAGGGGCGCAGCAGGTCCGACCACCCGCAGCGCACCCCCTCCCACAACCCCTCCAAGCCCCCAACCCCGGCCGCTCCCGGGGAGGGAAGGGAGGGAGCCTGGATGGTTGAGGCTTCCTCCACGGGCCCTGATAAGGCCTTTTGGGGCTCGAAACCGGGACCCCCCTCCCCCGCCCTTGCGGCACTTATAAGTACCTTGCGGCTCTAACAAAGCCCTTTGGAGCTTAGGGGTCCCGCAGCTCGAACCAGGACCCCTCCCACGGCCCTTGTAAGGGCCTTTGGCGGGGGTCCCGCACTCAAACCGGGACCACCCAGTGTGCGGCTCTTAAAAAGGCCCTTGGGCGACGTCTTCGGGCTGGCGACACCAACCCCACTCAGGTCACCGATGCCAGGCAGGACTCACTGCGGCCGCCAGTGAGCCGCTGGCACCGAGCCGGCTTCAGCGGGGCCGATGTTGCAGCCGCTTCTTTCTTCAGCCATCTACTTCTCCACGGGCGGAAAGCTCCTCTTTATATAGGTTTGCAGTGAGTCTGCCTGGCATCGGCGACCTGAGAGGGTTGGTGTCGCCAGCCCGAAGACGTCGCGTTGGATCAAGACACCGGCAACATCGGCCTCTTTGAGGTCGCCGGCGCCCGCGGGGGGTACCCCTGGCGGCCGCAGGGGTACCTCTCGGGGGTCGGCGGCCTTGGCGGAGCTGGTGTCGCCGGGACTGGAAGAAAGAAGACGCCGCCCAAAGGCTCTTTTAAGAGCCGCTCACTGGGGGGCCCGGTTCGAGCTGCGGGACCCCCGCCAAAGGCACTTGTCAGTGCCGCAAGGGCCCTTACAAGGGCCGGGGAGGGGGGTCCCGGTTCGAGCTGCGGGACCCCTTAAGCCCCAAAAGGCCCTTCTCAGGGCCCCGCTGGAGGGTGCCTCCACCCCTCCCAGCGGGTCCCTCCCTTCCCCTCCCCGGGAGCGGCCGGGGCGGGGGGCTTGGAGGGGTTGCTGGGGAGGGGGTGCGTGCTGCGGCCCCTTCCCGGCAGCCCCTCCTAGCCTCCCGTTCCGAGATTGCCATGAGGGGGGAAGGGTTGGGAGGGGCTGCTGGGAAGCGGCAGCGGGTGGTCTCCGCCGCCACGGGGGGTTGTGGGCGGGGTGGGCGTATGCCCCGCCCCCTTAGGAGAGGCGTCGCAACACATCGCGGACGCGATACATGTATCGCGGGAATGGCGCTCGCCGTTATAAATATGGCGATAGCGCTATTTTCGCTCTATCTTACAGTTAGATCCAGTGCTACAAAACCTCTGTAAGGATGTACCACTTTTTTTTGCTTGAAAAGAAAAATTTATCGGACTACTTGGTAAAATCTGATGTGTGTACAGATAGAAGGGATACACAATTAAGATTCCAG
Source organism: Hymenochirus boettgeri (assembly GCA_019447015.1). NCBI lineage: Eukaryota > Metazoa > Chordata > Amphibia > Anura > Pipidae > Hymenochirus > Hymenochirus boettgeri. The sequence goes on along the minus strand of JAACNH010000162.1, from coordinate 204,292 downwards.
GGACCACCTACATCAGGGAAGTTTTCCCTGTTTAAATTGTGCCATTTGCAGTTCTATCATTAAAGGGGAATATATATCACATCCCTTTAAGGGACATAAGATAGCTACAAAATGATATTTTACATGTGAAAGTGATGATGTTATATACGCCTTGAAGTGTCCATGCGGGAAAATCAATGTTGGGCAAACATCAAGGGCGATAAAAATTAGAATAACAGGACATAAAAGATCGATACGTAATTATGACCCAGAGAACAAAAAGAGTCATAACACCATTTTTTTTAATGAGAAACACAATTCTGCAAGTTTAAAGTGGAAAATATTGCAGGTTTATAAACCCCTAAGAGGAGGGGATCAGCGAAAGTCTTTATTACGTATGGAGACAAGGTGGATAGAGAAGTTTGGAACCATATGGGTTAAATGATTCATGTAACTTTAAGTGTCATTTGTAACTAATCTTCTGTGTATGTTCAGATATTATGTAATTGAATGTTATAACATGTTCTGCAGGTATGAAATAAAAGACTAAGATAAAAAGAATTAAGTTTAAAGGCTTGATATGTGGGCTATAAATGAACAATGTATCATAATAAATGTATAGAATATTAGTATCTGTTGTTCCGCAAAGGTACTCTAGGCCATATCTATAAACCGATCGGTTTAACGATCGTTAATTTATGATCGTTATCATACATTTACGCTAACGATCGTAAATCTGCGATAACAAAATCGTACCTTTACGATCCCTATAGAATACCATTGCGGTAGTTTACTATCTCATGGTATTCTAAGACTGAACGTTCGGTAATTGCGGTCGTACGTTAACTAACCATAGATATGGCCTTATGTCTAGTATTATCGGTATCTAAAGTTCTGAATGGAAAGATACACCTGGCCACAAGGTGGAGCTGTTGTTGTAATACTTGTTTTTAATGATGTCACAGATTGGTGGTATAATTAAGGGTGAAGGGAGTAGTTCATTTAAATAGCACCTTAGGAAGGGTAAGATATATCCGAAACATGTTGTGCTGAGGTCTGGAATAAACTACATTTTTGAGGCAATTGCCCTGGCTCCTTGGTGTCCTTGGGATTGGGATTGTTCAGAAATGTCGATCATCTCTCAGTACTTAGTAAGTATAGGGAGTCTACATGCTACTCACAGTCCTCAGGATTGCAAACATAACACTCAATCCAACGCTGAGTGCAGACTCCTTTAAGTAATAGGAAATGAAGAGTTTTCACATTGGATAACAGAGGATATGGTACGGAATCAATTGGACAAAGTTAATATCAATAAAGCGCCAGGACCAGATGGATTGCATCCTCGGATTTTAAAAGAGCTTAGTTCAGTTCTAGCAAGACCACTGTGTCTCATCTTTTCAGATTCGCTTTTGTCTGGGGATGTGCCGCTGGATTGGAAAAAAGCCAATGTAATACCAATATTCAAAAAAGGTAGTCGTTCACAGCCTGGTAACTATAGACCTGTAAGCCTAACATCAGTGGTAGGGAAGGTGATGGAAACTTTGTTAAGGGATCATATCCTTGACTTTGTCTCCAGAGATCATCTTATTAGTAGTAGTCAGCATGGATTTATGAGAAATAGATCATGCCAGACAAATTTAATTGGTTTTTATGAAGAAGTGAGTAAGAAGTTAGATTCAGGCACAGCTGTGGATGTGGTATATTTGGATTGCAAAAGCCTTGATACTGTGCCACATAGGCGACTATGTATAAACTGAGGACTGTTGACCTTGAAGAAAACATTTGTTCATGGATAGAGAACTGGTTATTGGACCGCAAAGAGAGTGGTGTTTAATGGAGCTACAATCTATGGGGCTAAAGTTCTAAGCGGAGTTCCTCAGGGTTCTGTACTGGGGCTGCTTCTGTTTAATCTGTTTATAAATGACTTAGAAGGGGGCATTGAGAGCAAGGCTCTGTGTTTTGCTGATGACACAAAATTATGCAGAGCTTTGGAAACTCCCAATGATGTGCAAGTCTGCAAGCAGACCTAGATAGATTATCAAAATGGGCAGGCAGAATGGCAGATGAGATTCAATGTTGATAAATGTAAGGTGATGCATTTGGGATTTAATAATCCTGTGCCACCTACACCATAATAACTCTGTGTTAAGTGCATCTGAAATGGAAAAGATTTGGGGGTTCTGGTAGATAACAGACTTAGCTGTAGCAAACATGCAGGTAGCAACAGCTAGAGCTAGCAAGATTATATTGTCTGTATAAAGAGGGGAATGGAATCAAGAGAGAAAAATATTATTTTCCCTCTTTACAAGGCACTGGTAAGGCCACATTTGGAATATGCGGTGCGTGCAGTTTGGAATTCCATATACAAAAGGGACATTGGAAATTGAGGCAGTTCAGAGAAGGGCAACTAAATTAATAAGGGGAATGGAGGGTTGAATATGCGGCAGATTAGACAAGTTAGGGCTGTTTACATTGGAGAAGCGGCGGTTGCGTGGGGACATGATAACCTTATACAAATATATTAATGGCCCATACAGTGAAACTCTCTGGTGATTGTTCACTAATAGGTCATATCAGAGGACTCGTGGACATCCTTTAAGGTTGGAAGAAAAGAAGTTCAGAAGAAGTTCATCTTCAAGTTAGGAGAGGTTTTCTTTACAGTGAGAACGGTGATGAAAACTGTGAACTGTTTCCAGCGGAGGTGGTAATGGAAGTTCATGAATAACTTTAAAAAAGGCCCCCTGGATAAGTTTCAAATAAACTAAAATATTGAGAATACTGGTATTAATGCATATAGATCTGGTTGATCCAGGGATACTTTCCGATTGCCGTTTGAGTCAGGAAGGAATTTTCCCCCCCCTTTTTTAGCTGGGGTTTTTGCCTCCTCTGGATCAACTGTTAGGTATTGGGTTTAAAAAAAAAAAAAAAAAAAAAAAAAAAAGGGGAATAGTTGACTGATGGAGGAATGTCTTTATTCAACCTTAATTACTATGTTACTATGTTACTACTAAGTATCCACCCTCACTGGAATACATCAAATAAATAGCAAATTGAGGGTCAGACTCCAAAAATAAATGTCCAACCAGTGGCGTAACTACCGACCCGACCACCCCCGCAAGGGGGCCCGGACGGTAGGAGGACCCGACACAAGCCCTTCTTACCTGTTTAAAGACAGCTGATCATGCTTATAAAGGAAACATACACGTGATCAGCTATTTAAAAGACGGACCAGAACTTCCAGAACCAAACCAGAAGTTCAGCTCCAGTATTTTTAACAGCTGATCACTTGTATGTTTCATTTATACGCACGATCATGGAAGGGGGAGGGTCAGGGGTCCAGCCTCCAATCTCGCTGGGGGACCCGGGCCCCTGTAATCTGGCCCCTGTGTCCAACGTTTATTAGTCACCACACATCAGAAATACGTTTCTTGGGGCAGTATTGCATCCTTTCTCTGGTGTATTGTCGATGTGTGGTCACTAATAAACATTGGGCATTTATCTTTATCTTAGAAAGTGACAGACAGAATCTGGCGGGTTTATAACGATCGTGCAGGTGGGTACCCAGCTTTACCCTTCAAACTATCCCCCTCTCGGCTCCCTCTGCTGACGTCAATGATCTGCATGTTTCTGTGTGCTACCACAGAACTCTCTCCTGTATATCCTCCTGCCCTAGGGCCGATTGTAACAACTCTCTCCCATATATCTCTATTGCTTCTGTTTATATTGCGGCTACACTCCCCCCCTCCCCTTGTTTTAATGTGTTACCCATTCACTGTGTGTGTCCCAGGGCAGGAGGAAGTGAAGCTGCCAATGTGAAAGGAATTAACAGCACCAGGTATCCCAGCCCTCCTGGTAGTCACTGGTGTCTCCTGAACTCTGGGGTGGTCTCCCGTGGGACCACCCCGAACTCCCAAGACTGAAAGGACTCTCTATCCTCCTCCCTAATGATAACAATATTAGCAATAGTAATAATAATAATAATAATAATAATAATAATAATACTAATAGCAATATTAGTAGTACTGATGATAATAATAATAGTAATAATAATAATAACAATATTCATAGTAATAATAATAATAATAATAATAATAATAATAATACTAATAGCAATATTAGTAGTACTGATGATAATAATAATAATAGTAATAATCTAATAATAAACAAATATTCAATCGTAATAAAATAATAAAAAGAATGATAAAAGTTTATAATTCTAACCATTTAATAGCAATAATAATAATGTAATGCACTTAGTAATAATAATACTAATAGCAAATTAGTGTAGACTGATGATATAATAATAGCAATAATAGCAATAATAATCATAATAAATAATATAATATTAATAATAGCTAGCAATAATAAAACCATAATAATACTAGTCAACAGTAGTTAGTAGGAGTAGTTGTAGTAGTAGTAGTAATAATATTAATAGTAACAATATATATAAATATACACAATACACAGTGACTAACAGCACAGGCAGCGTATGGTTAATTGTATCTCACCAACCATATCTCAGTCTGGGGTTCCTGTAACCCTTCGTTCATGGGACAGGAGAGTCCACTGGATCACTGGGTTTAACCACCACTACAATCCACTGGTGCTCTGTGCTCCCTGTCTGGTTTCTGATACTCTGATATATATAAGGCTCCTATGATAGTAAGATCCTAACGCTACTGGAGAGATGGTAGTGTGGGGAGAGGGAGATCACTGTGTTCCCCAGGACTGGATAGAATGGGAGGGATTCACTGTCCTGTCTGGGTTACGTTACTGTAGGGAAATAACGTTACCAATATGCTGCTAATTAACAAGCAGCTATACTATTACCAATCAGTATTCCATGTACAATGACTGGAACAGACATTCCCTGGGCTAAGTCCTCCCTAGGAAGGTTTAAACACAAGCTTTAAAGAGTTTGCTTGAGCTTGGGGGATGGGTAGGGGAAGGGTTAAAACAGAAGTAAAAAAATAAAAAATAAATAGGTTAAGCTCAAGATCTCTGTAAAACAAACCAGTTTCAATGACACTTCCATTATATTAAAATTAAACTTCAACCACTCACTTGTGTCTATCCACTATCAACCAAGTGAGTGGTTGAAGTTTAATTTTAATATATGGAAGTGTCATTTTAAACTGGTTTGTTTACAGAGATCTTGATCTTAACCTATTTATTTTTTATTTTTTACTTCTTGTTTTAACCCTTCCCCTACCCATACCCCCAAGCGCAAGCAAGATACTTTTAAAGATTTTATAAACAATTCAGTGGACAACTTGCAGTGCAGCCACCCTACTTAAGGAGACATTCCCTACCACACCATAGCGCGGAAGTAACCCAATCTACTGTTTATAAACAAAGGTCTCATTCTTTCTACTAATCACTAGAGATGGGGGAACATCAGACTTGCCCAGTACATTTACTTCTCTGCTGCTCGGTTTCCTGTAGTGGCTGATGGGAGAATTTTGGACTTTACCGATAGCAGTAAATACCGATTACTGACACTGGGATAGGGAAAACATAGACAGACAGATAGGGAGATAGCGAAACACTGGCCTTACCTCCTGGTTTTCCCACTGCCATAGGATAATAATATGGACCACTCCACATGTGCTGATAACTCAACAGACTAGTGGGTAACAAAGCCCATTGACCAGTTTGTGTATATATAAACCTTACTATACATGCCCAGCCCCCCCCCCCCCCCCCGTTATATCATGGGGGAGGGTATTACAGTCTCCCTTGGGATTGGATTTCTCATGTTACCTTTTTTGGCCTTTTTTCACATTCCTTAACCAATTACAAACAGATGGCATCCTTACATACCACACTGTAACCATATCATATGAAATGGGCCCATGTAACATCTACATTTAGATCTCATTCTGAAATAAAAAGATGATACATTGTATGAATATTCCAATTATCCACCCTTGAGTTACCAAGTAACCATAAATAATAAATATATTATATCAACAAATATAAAAATTCCAGAGGAAGTGACCAATTAACCCTAGCTTCTGAGATAAAGTACAGCGGGCACGTCCAATTCAACCCATCTCTAAAGAAGCCCACACAAACTCAGCTCTTCATAGGATAAAGTACAGCTGGCAGGGCCAATTAAACCCATCTATAAAGATACGCCACACCAACTCAAGATCTATTCTAGATACAGTACAGCTGGCACGTCCAATCAACCCATCTTAAAGAACGCCCACAAACAACTCAAGCTCCTATCATAGATTAAAGTACAGCTGGCCATGGCCAATTAGTAAAACCCACATTAAAGAAAGCCCCAACAAATCAAGCTCTATCATAGATAAAGTACAGCTGGCAGGCCAATAACCACTCGAAAAACGCCCACACAACTCAAGCTCTATCATAGAGATAAAAGTACAGCTGGCATGGCCAATTAAAACCCATCTATAAAGAAGCGCCACAAAACCAGCTCTATCTTAGATAAAGTAAGCTGGCATGGCCTGCAATTAAACCCATCTCTAACAAACGCCCACCACACAACTCAAGCTCTATCATAGATTAAGTACAGCTGGCATGGCCAATTAAACCATCTATTAAAGAACGCCCCACCCAACTCAAGCTCATCATAGATAAAGTACAGCTGGATGGCCAATTAAACCCTCATCGTCTAAAAAACGCCCAAACACAAATCAAGCTACTTCATAGATAAAGTACAGCTGGGCCATGCCAATTAAACCCATTATAAAGAACGCCCACACAACTCAAGCTCTATATAGATAAGTAAGCTGGCATGGCCAATTAAAAAACAATCTCTAAAAAAACGCTCCACAACAATCAAGCTCTATCATTAGCTAAAGACAGCTGGCATGGCCAATTAAACCAATCTATAAAGACACGCCCACACAACTCAAGCTATCTAGATAAAGTCAGCTGGCCATGGCCAATTTTAAATCCCATCTCTAAAGAACGCCCCACACAACTTCAAGCTTCTAGCATAGAATCAAAAGTCAGCTGGCATGGCCAATTTTAAACCAATATATAAAGAACGCCACACACCCTCAAGCTCTATCTGATAAAGTACAGGCTTGTGCAGGCCCAAGTTTAAACGCCATCTCATAAAGAACACCCCACCAAACACGCTCGAGACATGAGATTCAAGTACAGCTGGCATGGCCATTAAACCCATCTCAAAAGAACGCCACAACAACTCAAGCTCGCATCAATGATAAAGTACAAAAGCCGGCATGGACAAGTAAAACCCATCTCTAAAGAACACCCACACACCTCAAGCCTCTATCAATGATAAAGTGCTGGCATGGCCAATTTAAACCCATCTATACCCAAAGAAACACCCACACAACTCAAGCTCTATCAATGAGAAAGTAAAGCGTGCATGGCCAATTAAACCCATCTATAAAGAAACGCCCACACAACTCAAGCCTATCAATGATAAAGAAAGGCTGGCATGGCCACATTAAACCCATCTCTAAAGAACGCCAACAACTCAAGCTCTATCATGCTAAAGTACAGCCGGGCCTGGCCAATTAAATTTAAACCCATCTCTAAAGACGCCACACCAACCCACACAATCAAGCTCTATCAATGATAAAGTACAGCTGGCACGTCAAATGCAACCCATCGACTTAAAGAACGCCACACAACTCAAGCTCGATCTAGATATAAAGTACAGCTGGCACGGCCATTAACCCATCTATTAAAGACGCCCACACAACTCAGCTCATCATAGATAAAAGTACGCTGGCATGGCCCATTTTAAACAAATCTATAAGAAACGCCCCCACACCTCAAGCCTATATCATAGATAAGGACAGCTGGCTGGCCAATTTTAAACCCATCTCTAAAGAAACGGCCACACAAACTCAAAGCTTATCAATGAGAAAGTACAGCTGGCATGGCCAATAAAAACCCATTATAAAAAACGCCCACAAACCAACTCAAGCTCTAATCATAGATTCAAGTACAAGCTGGCATGGCCAATTAAACCCATCTATAAAGAACGCCCACCACAACTCAAGCTCTATCCAATTAAAAGTCAAGTTGGCATGGCCATTAAAACCCATCTCGAAAGAACGCCCACCCACAACTCAAGCTCGATCAAGATAAAGTACAGCTCGCGCATGGCAAGTAAACCCATCTTAAAAGAACGCCCACACAGATCAAGCTCGATCATTAGATAAAAGTACAGCTCGGCATGGCCAATTAAACCCATACTATAAAGAAACGCCCACACAAACTCAAGCTCTATCATGATAAAGTACACGGTGCATGGCCACTTAACAACAATCTTCTAAGAAACGGCCAAACACAAACTCAAGCTCTATCAATGTAAAGGTACAGCCGGCATGGCCAATTAAACCCATCTCTAAAGAAACGCCCACACAACTTCAAGCTCATTCATAGATAAGTTACGCTGGCATGGCCAATTGAACCCATTCTATAAAAACGCCCCCAACAACTCAGCTCTATCATAGGCTTACGGACAGCTGGCATGGCCAAATTAAAACCCCACTATAAAGAACGCCCACACAACTCAAGCTCTATCAATGATTAAAGTACAGCTGGCATGGCCAATAAAAATTAAACCCCCTTTAAAAAAACGACCCACACAACTCAAGCTCTATCATAGATAAAGTACAGCTGGCATGGCCAATTCAAACCCATCTATAAAGAAACGCCCACACAACTCAAGCTTATCATAGATAAAGTTACGCTGGATATGGCCAATTAAACCCATCTATAAAGAACGCCCACACAACTCAAGTCTATTCATAGATAACGTACAGCTGGAATCGGCAATTAAACCCAGTATAAAGAACGCCACACCAAACTCAAGCTATATCATGATAAAGTACAGATGGCATGGCCAATAAACCCCTCTATAAAGAACGCCCACCACAACTCACCTCATCAATGATAACAAAAAAGTTACAGCTGGCAGGGCAATTAAACCCATCTATTTATAAAGAACGGCCCCACAACTCAAGCTCTATCATAGATTAAGTACCAGTGGCATGGCCAATTAAACCCATATATAAAAAACGCCCACCACAAACTCAAGCATCTATCAGTAGATAAAGACAGCTGGCATGGCCAATTCAAACCCATCATAAAAGACCCCCACGCCCAACAACTCACGCTCTATCAAAGATCAAGCGACAGCTGGCATGACAATGAACCCATCCTATAAAGAACGCCCAACAACTCAAGCTCGATCAATGATAAGTACCGACTGGCATGGCCAATTTATTAAACCCATCTATAAAGAAGCACACACAACTCAAGATTATCAATGATAAAGTACCGCTGGCATGGCCAAATTTAACCCAGCTCTAAAGAACACGCCCACACAACTCAAGCTCTATCATAGATAAAAGTTAAAGCTGGCATGGCCAATTTAAAACCCATCCTAAAGAACGCCCCACCACAACTCAAGGCTCGATCATAGATAAAGTACAGCTGGCATGGCCAATTAAAACCCATTCTCTAGAACACCCACCAACTCAAGCTCTATCAATGATAAAGTACAGCTGGCAGGCCAATTTAAACCCATTCTCTAAAGAAACGCCCACCCACAACCGCAAGCCTATCAATGATACAGTACAGCTGGCTGGGCCAATTAAACCCACATCTCTAAAGAAAAAGCCCACCACAACTCAAGCTCCTCATAGAAAAGTACAGTGGCATGGCCAATTAAAACCACTCTAAAGAACGCCCCCACAACTCAAGCTCTTCATAGATTAAGTACAGCCGGCATGGCCAATTAACCACATCTTAAAGAAGCCCACACAACTCAAGCTCTATCACTGATAAAAGTAAGCTGGGCATGGCCAATTCAAACCATCTATAAAGAAACGCCCCACACAACTTTCAAAAAAGCTCTATAATAGATAAAGTACAGCTGGATGGCCAATTAAAACCCCATCTTCTAAAGAAACGCCCACACCAACCAGCTCTATCAATGAAAAGTACAGATGGCATGGCACAATTAAAACCATCTATAAAGAACACGCCCACACAACTCATTCTCAGCTATACAATGATAAAGTTCAAGCTGGCATGCCATTTAAACACATCTCTTAAAGAAACGCTCACACAACCTCAAGCTCTATCATAGAGAAAGTACAGGCTGGCATGGCACAATATTAATTAAACCCATCTATAAAGACGCCACACAACTAAGCTCTATCATAGGATAAGTACAGGGCCATGGCCAATTAAAACCCCTCTCTACAAAAAAGGCCCACAACAACTCTCAACCCCCCCCCCCCCCCCCAACCTTCTCAAAAAAAAAAAAGCTCTATAAGATAAAGTACAGCGTCATGGACAATTAAACCCATCTATAAAGACACGCCCACACAACTCAAGCTCTATCATAGATAAAGGACAGCGGGTCAGGGCCCCAAGGAAACCAGCGCGAAAAAAACGTATCCCCACAAACTCAAGCTCTATCATAGATAAAGTACAGCTGGCATGGCCAATTAAACCCATCTCTAAAGAACGCCCACACAAAACTCAAAGCTCTATCATAGATTAAAGTACAGCTGGCATGGCCATTAAACCCATCTATAAAGAACGCCCAACAACTCAGCTCTATCAATGATTAAAGTACTAGCTGGCATGGCCAATTAAACCATCTATAAAGATAAACGCCCACACAACTCAAGCTCTATCATAGATAAGTACAGCTGGCATGGCCAATTAAAACCTCTATAAAGAAACCGCCCCCACAACTCAAGCTTTATCATAGATTAAGTAGTACAGCTCGGCTATGGACCAATTAAACCCATCTATAAAGAACGCCCACACAACTCAAGCTCTACATAGATAAGTACAGCTGGCATGGCCAAGTAAACACCATCTCTAAAAAACGCCCACACCAAACTCAAGCTCTATCAAGATAACGTACAGCTGGCATGGCCAATTAAACCCCCTCTATAACAGAAAGACCCACAAAATCAAGCTCTATCATGATAAAGTAAAGCTGGCATGGCAATTAAAACCCATCTATAAAAACGCACACACAACTCAAAGCTCTATCATAGATAAAGTACAGCTGCATGGGCCAATTCAACCCATCTCTTAAGAACGCCCCACAAAACTCAAGCTTCATCAATGATAAAGTACAGCTGGCATGGCCAATTAAACCCATCTATAAAAAACGCCCACACAAAACTCAAGTCTATCATAGATTAGTTACGCTGGCATGGCCAATTAAAACCCATTCTAAAGAACGGCCCACACAACTCCAAACTCTATCATAGATAAAGTACAGCGGCATGGCCCACTGTAACCAATCTATAAAAAACGCCCACACAACTCAAGCTCGTTCATAGAAAAGTACAGCTGGCATGGCCCCAATTTATAAACCCATCTAGAAAAGAACTGGCCCACCACAACCGCAAGCTCTATATAGATTATAAAGTACAGCTGGCATGGCCAAATATTTAAACCCATCTATGAAAGAACGCCCACACCCTCAAGATCATATCATAGAGAGAAAGGACAGCTGGGCATGTGCCAATTAAAACACATTATAAAGAACGCCCCCAAACATACTCATCTCGATCATAGATAAAAGTACAGCTGGACTGTAACCATATCATATGAAATGGGCCCATGTAACATCTACATTTAGATCTCATTCTGAAATAAAAAGATGATACATTGTATGAATATTCCATATTATTTCCACCCTTGAGTTACCAAGTAACCATAAATAATAATATATTATATCACAAATATAAAATTCCAGAGGAAGTGACCAATTAACCCTAGCCTTCTGAAGATAAAGTACAGCTGGCACGTCCAATTCAACCCATCTCTAAAGAACGCCCACACAACTCAAGCTCTATCATAGATAAAGTACAGCTGGCATGGCCAATTAAACCCATCTATAAAGAACGCCCACACAACTCAAGCTCTATCATAGATAAAGTACAGCTGGCACTTCCCTTCAACCATCTCTAAATACCGCCCACGCCAACTCAACTCTCTCCTAGCTCAGTACGGCTGTCATGGCCAATGAAACCCATCTATAAAGAACCCCACACAACGTCAAGCTCCTATCATAGATAAAGTAACAGCTGCATGGCCATTAAACCCATCTCGAAATAAAAAACGCCCACACAACTCAAAGCTCTAATCATAGATAAGTACAGCTGGCATGGCCAATTAAACCATCGATAAAGAACGCCCACACAACTCAAGCTCTATCATAGATAAATGTACAGCTGGCAGGCCAATTAAACCATTAAAGAGACGACCCACAATCAGCTTAATGAAAAGTAACACGGCTGCCATACCACCGTATAAAGACCTCCACACAGCTCTATCAAATAAGTACAGCTGTCTGGCCAATTAACCCATCTATAAGACACCACACGCACCCAACTCAAGCTCTATCATGATTAAAGTACAGCTGGCAATGCCAATTTAAACCCATCTCTAAAAAACGCCCAAACACAAATCAAGCTACTTCATAGATAAAGTACAGCTGGGCCATGCCAATTAAACCCATTATAAAGAACGCCCACACAACTCAAGCTCTATATAGATAAGTAAGCTGGCATGGCCAATTAAAAAACAATCTCTAAAAAAACGCTCCACAACAATCAAGCTCTATCATTAGCTAAAGACAGCTGGCATGGCCAATTAAACCAATCTATAAAGACACGCCCACACAACTCAAGCTATCTAGATAAAGTCAGCTGGCCATGGCCAATTTTAAATCCCATCTCTAAAGAACGCCCCACACAACTTCAAGCTTCTAGCATAGAATCAAAAGTCAGCTGGCATGGCCAATTTTAAACCAATATATAAAGAACGCCACACACCCTCAAGCTCTATCTGATAAAGTACAGGCTTGTGCAGGCCCAAGTTTAAACGCCATCTCATAAAGAACACCCCACCAAACACGCTCGAGACATGAGATTCAAGTACAGCTGGCATGGCCATTAAACCCATCTCAAAAGAACGCCACAACAACTCAAGCTCGCATCAATGATAAAGTACAAAAGCCGGCATGGACAAGTAAAACCCATCTCTAAAGAACACCCACACACCTCAAGCCTCTATCAATGATAAAGTGCTGGCATGGCCAATTTAAACCCATCTATACCCAAAGAAACACCCACACAACTCAAGCTCTATCAATGAGAAAGTAAAGCGTGCATGGCCAATTAAACCCATCTATAAAGAAACGCCCACACAACTCAAGCCTATCAATGATAAAGAAAGGCTGGCATGGCCACATTAAACCCATCTCTAAAGAACGCCAACAACTCAAGCTCTATCATGCTAAAGTACAGCCGGGCCTGGCCAATTAAATTTAAACCCATCTCTAAAGACGCCACACCAACCCACACAATCAAGCTCTATCAATGATAAAGTACAGCTGGCACGTCAAATGCAACCCATCGACTTAAAGAACGCCACACAACTCAAGCTCGATCTAGATATAAAGTACAGCTGGCACGGCCATTAACCCATCTATTAAAGACGCCCACACAACTCAGCTCATCATAGATAAAAGTACGCTGGCATGGCCCATTTTAAACAAATCTATAAGAAACGCCCCCACACCTCAAGCCTATATCATAGATAAGGACAGCTGGCTGGCCAATTTTAAACCCATCTCTAAAGAAACGGCCACACAAACTCAAAGCTTATCAATGAGAAAGTACAGCTGGCATGGCCAATAAAAACCCATTATAAAAAACGCCCACAAACCAACTCAAGCTCTAATCATAGATTCAAGTACAAGCTGGCATGGCCAATTAAACCCATCTATAAAGAACGCCCACCACAACTCAAGCTCTATCCAATTAAAAGTCAAGTTGGCATGGCCATTAAAACCCATCTCGAAAGAACGCCCACCCACAACTCAAGCTCGATCAAGATAAAGTACAGCTCGCGCATGGCAAGTAAACCCATCTTAAAAGAACGCCCACACAGATCAAGCTCGATCATTAGATAAAAGTACAGCTCGGCATGGCCAATTAAACCCATACTATAAAGAAACGCCCACACAAACTCAAGCTCTATCATGATAAAGTACACGGTGCATGGCCACTTAACAACAATCTTCTAAGAAACGGCCAAACACAAACTCAAGCTCTATCAATGTAAAGGTACAGCCGGCATGGCCAATTAAACCCATCTCTAAAGAAACGCCCACACAACTTCAAGCTCATTCATAGATAAGTTACGCTGGCATGGCCAATTGAACCCATTCTATAAAAACGCCCCCAACAACTCAGCTCTATCATAGGCTTACGGACAGCTGGCATGGCCAAATTAAAACCCCACTATAAAGAACGCCCACACAACTCAAGCTCTATCAATGATTAAAGTACAGCTGGCATGGCCAATAAAAATTAAACCCCCTTTAAAAAAACGACCCACACAACTCAAGCTCTATCATAGATAAAGTACAGCTGGCATGGCCAATTCAAACCCATCTATAAAGAAACGCCCACACAACTCAAGCTTATCATAGATAAAGTTACGCTGGATATGGCCAATTAAACCCATCTATAAAGAACGCCCACACAACTCAAGTCTATTCATAGATAACGTACAGCTGGAATCGGCAATTAAACCCAGTATAAAGAACGCCACACCAAACTCAAGCTATATCATGATAAAGTACAGATGGCATGGCCAATAAACCCCTCTATAAAGAACGCCCACCACAACTCACCTCATCAATGATAACAAAAAAGTTACAGCTGGCAGGGCAATTAAACCCATCTATTTATAAAGAACGGCCCCACAACTCAAGCTCTATCATAGATTAAGTACCAGTGGCATGGCCAATTAAACCCATATATAAAAAACGCCCACCACAAACTCAAGCATCTATCAGTAGATAAAGACAGCTGGCATGGCCAATTCAAACCCATCATAAAAGACCCCCACGCCCAACAACTCACGCTCTATCAAAGATCAAGCGACAGCTGGCATGACAATGAACCCATCCTATAAAGAACGCCCAACAACTCAAGCTCGATCAATGATAAGTACCGACTGGCATGGCCAATTTATTAAACCCATCTATAAAGAAGCACACACAACTCAAGATTATCAATGATAAAGTACCGCTGGCATGGCCAAATTTAACCCAGCTCTAAAGAACACGCCCACACAACTCAAGCTCTATCATAGATAAAAGTTAAAGCTGGCATGGCCAATTTAAAACCCATCCTAAAGAACGCCCCACCACAACTCAAGGCTCGATCATAGATAAAGTACAGCTGGCATGGCCAATTAAAACCCATTCTCTAGAACACCCACCAACTCAAGCTCTATCAATGATAAAGTACAGCTGGCAGGCCAATTTAAACCCATTCTCTAAAGAAACGCCCACCCACAACCGCAAGCCTATCAATGATACAGTACAGCTGGCTGGGCCAATTAAACCCACATCTCTAAAGAAAAAGCCCACCACAACTCAAGCTCCTCATAGAAAAGTACAGTGGCATGGCCAATTAAAACCACTCTAAAGAACGCCCCCACAACTCAAGCTCTTCATAGATTAAGTACAGCCGGCATGGCCAATTAACCACATCTTAAAGAAGCCCACACAACTCAAGCTCTATCACTGATAAAAGTAAGCTGGGCATGGCCAATTCAAACCATCTATAAAGAAACGCCCCACACAACTTTCAAAAAAGCTCTATAATAGATAAAGTACAGCTGGATGGCCAATTAAAACCCCATCTTCTAAAGAAACGCCCACACCAACCAGCTCTATCAATGAAAAGTACAGATGGCATGGCACAATTAAAACCATCTATAAAGAACACGCCCACACAACTCATTCTCAGCTATACAATGATAAAGTTCAAGCTGGCATGCCATTTAAACACATCTCTTAAAGAAACGCTCACACAACCTCAAGCTCTATCATAGAGAAAGTACAGGCTGGCATGGCACAATATTAATTAAACCCATCTATAAAGACGCCACACAACTAAGCTCTATCATAGGATAAGTACAGGGCCATGGCCAATTAAAACCCCTCTCTACAAAAAAGGCCCACAACAACTCTCAACCCCCCCCCCCCCCCCCAACCTTCTCAAAAAAAAAAAAGCTCTATAAGATAAAGTACAGCGTCATGGACAATTAAACCCATCTATAAAGACACGCCCACACAACTCAAGCTCTATCATAGATAAAGGACAGCGGGTCAGGGCCCCAAGGAAACCAGCGCGAAAAAAACGTATCCCCACAAACTCAAGCTCTATCATAGATAAAGTACAGCTGGCATGGCCAATTAAACCCATCTCTAAAGAACGCCCACACAAAACTCAAAGCTCTATCATAGATTAAAGTACAGCTGGCATGGCCATTAAACCCATCTATAAAGAACGCCCAACAACTCAGCTCTATCAATGATTAAAGTACTAGCTGGCATGGCCAATTAAACCATCTATAAAGATAAACGCCCACACAACTCAAGCTCTATCATAGATAAGTACAGCTGGCATGGCCAATTAAAACCTCTATAAAGAAACCGCCCCCACAACTCAAGCTTTATCATAGATTAAGTAGTACAGCTCGGCTATGGACCAATTAAACCCATCTATAAAGAACGCCCACACAACTCAAGCTCTACATAGATAAGTACAGCTGGCATGGCCAAGTAAACACCATCTCTAAAAAACGCCCACACCAAACTCAAGCTCTATCAAGATAACGTACAGCTGGCATGGCCAATTAAACCCCCTCTATAACAGAAAGACCCACAAAATCAAGCTCTATCATGATAAAGTAAAGCTGGCATGGCAATTAAAACCCATCTATAAAAACGCACACACAACTCAAAGCTCTATCATAGATAAAGTACAGCTGCATGGGCCAATTCAACCCATCTCTTAAGAACGCCCCACAAAACTCAAGCTTCATCAATGATAAAGTACAGCTGGCATGGCCAATTAAACCCATCTATAAAAAACGCCCACACAAAACTCAAGTCTATCATAGATTAGTTACGCTGGCATGGCCAATTAAAACCCATTCTAAAGAACGGCCCACACAACTCCAAACTCTATCATAGATAAAGTACAGCGGCATGGCCCACTGTAACCAATCTATAAAAAACGCCCACACAACTCAAGCTCGTTCATAGAAAAGTACAGCTGGCATGGCCCCAATTTATAAACCCATCTAGAAAAGAACTGGCCCACCACAACCGCAAGCTCTATATAGATTATAAAGTACAGCTGGCATGGCCAAATATTTAAACCCATCTATGAAAGAACGCCCACACCCTCAAGATCATATCATAGAGAGAAAGGACAGCTGGGCATGTGCCAATTAAAACACATTATAAAGAACGCCCCCAAACATACTCATCTCGATCATAGATAAAAGTACAGCTGGACTGTAACCATATCATATGAAATGGGCCCATGTAACATCTACATTTATATCTCATTCTGAAATAAAAAGATGATACATTGTATGAATATTCCATATTATTTCCACCCTTGAGTTACCAAGTAACCATAAATAATAATATATTATATCACAAATATAAAATTCCAGAGGAAGTGACCAATTAACCCTAGCCTTCTGAAGATAAAGTACAGCTGGCACGTCCAATTCAACCCATCTCTAAAAAACGCCCACACAACTCAAGCTCTATCATAGATAAAGTACAGCTGGCATGGCCAATTAAACCCATCTCTAAAGAACGCCCACACAACTCAAGCTCTATCAATGATAAAGTACAGCTGGCATGGCCAATTAAACCCATCTATAAAGAACGCCCACACAACTCAAGCTCTATCATAGATAAAGTACAGCTGGCATGGCCAATTAAACCCATCTCTAAAAACGCCCACACAACTCAAGCTCTATCATAGATAAAGTACAGCTGGGCATGCCAATTTAAACCCATCTTAAGAACGCCCACACAACTCAAGCTCTATCATAGATAAGTACAGCTGGCATGGCCAATTAAAGCATCTCTAAAAAAACGCTCCACACACAATCAAGCTCTATCATAGTAAAGTAACAGCTGGCATGGCCAATTAAACCATCTATAAAGAACGCCCACACAACTCAAGCTATCTAGATAAAGTACAGCTGGCATGGCCAATTAAACCCATCTCTAAAGAACGCCCCACACAACTCAAGCTCTACATAGAATAAAGTCAGCTGGCATGGCCAATTAAACCAATTATAAAGAACGCCACACACTCCTCAAGCTCTATCATGATAAAGTACAGCTGGCATGGCCAATTAAACCCATCTATAAAGAACGACCCCACCAAACACGCTCATCAGAGATTCAAGTACAGCTGGCATGGCCATTAAACCCATCTATAAAGAACGCCACAACAACTCAAGCTCTGATCAATGATAAAGTACAGCCGGCATGGCAATAAAACCCATCTCTAAAGAACCCCACACACTCAAGCCTCTATCATGATAAAGTCAGCTGGCATGGCCAATTTAAACCCATCTATAAAGAACCCCACACAACTCAAGCTCTATCAATGAAAAGTACAAGTGCATGGCCAATTAAACCCATCTATAAAGAAACGCCCACACAACTCAAGCTCTATCAATGATAAAGTAAAGGCTGGCATGGCCAATTAAACCCATCTTAAAGAACGCCACACAACTCAAGCTCTATCATAGTAAAGTACAGCCGGCCTGGCCAATTAAATTAAACCCATCTTAAAGACGCCCACCACACACTCAAGCTCTATCAATGATAAAGTACAGCTGGCACTCAAATAACCCATCACTAAAGAACGCCCACACAACTCAAGCTCATCTAGATATAAAGTACAGCTGGCAGGCCAATTAAACCCATCTATTAAAGAACGCCCACACAACTCAAGCTCATCATAGATAAAGTACAGCTGGCATGGCCCATTTAAACAACATCTATAAGAAGCCTCCCACACCTCAACTTATCATAGATAAGGACAGCTGGCTGGCCAATTAAACCCATCTCTAAAGAACGGCCACACAAACTCAAGCTTATCAATGAAAAGTACAGCTGGCATGGCCAATAAACCCATCTATAAAAAACGCCCACACAACTCAAGCTCTATCATAGATAAGTACAGCTGGCAGGCCAAATTAAACCCATCTCATAAAGAACGCCCACCACAACTCAAGCTCTATCAATAAAAGTACAAGTGTGGCATGGCCAATTAAACCCATCTCGTAAAGAACGCCCACACAACTCAAGCTCAGATCAAGATAAAGTACAGCTCGCGCATGGCAATAAACCCATCTAAAAGAACGCCCACACAACTCAAGCTCATCATAGATAAAGTACAGCTGGCATGGCCAATTAAACCCATCTATAAAGAACGCCCACACAACTCAAAGCTCTATCATGATAAAGTACACGTGCATGGCCATTAACAACCTCTAAGAAACGGCCACACAAACTCAAGCTCTATCAATGATAAAGTACAGCGGCATGGCCAATTAAACCCATCTCTAAAGAAACGCCCACACAACTCAAGCTCATTCATAGATAAGTACAGCTGGCATGGCCAATTAACCCATTCTAAAAAGCCCCCAACAACTCAAGCTCTATCATAGTTAGACAGCTGGCATGGCCAATTAAACCCCATCTACTAAAGACGCCCACACAACTCAAGCTCTATCAATGATAAAGTACAGCTGGCATGGCCAATTAAACCCCCTTAAAAAAACGCCCACACAACTCAAGCTCTATCATAGATAAAGTACAGCTGGCATGGCCAATTCAAACCCATCTATAAAGAAACGCCCACACAACTCAAGCTTATCATAGATAAAGTTACAGCTGGCATGGCCAATTAAACCCATCTATAAAGAACGCCCACACAACTCAAGCTCTATCATAGATAAGTACAGCTGGATGGCATTAAACCCATATAAAAACGCCACACCAAACTCAAGCCTTATCATAGATAAAGTACAGATGGCATGGCCAATCAAACCCCTCTATAAAAACGCCCACCACAACTCACAACTCATCAATGATCAAAAAAGTACAGCTGGCAGGCGCAATTAAACCCATCTTTATAAAAACGGCCCCACAACTCAAGCTCTATCATAGATTAAGTACAGCTTGGCATGGCCAATTAAACCCATTATAAAAAACGCCCACACAACTCAAGCTCTATCAGTAGATAAAGTACAGCTGGCCATGGCCAATTCAAACCCATGCCAATAAAAGACCACGCCCAACAGACTCACGCTCTATCAAAGATAAGGACAGCTGGCATGGACAATAACCCATCTATAAAGAACGCCCACACAACTCAAGCTCATCAATGATAAAGTACGACTGGCATGGCCAAATTAAACCCATCTATAAAGAAGCACACACAACTCAAGATCTATCATATGATAAAGTACGTGGCATGGCCAATTACACCCACTTAAAGAACGCCCACACAACTCAAGCTCTATCATAGATAAGTTAAAGCTGGCATGGCCAATTAAAACCCATCTCTAAAGAACGCCCCACACAACTCAAGTGCTCGATCATGATAAAGTACAGCTGGCATGGCCAATTAAACCCATTCTATAAGAACACCCACCAACTCAAGCTCTATCAATGATAAAGTACAGCTGGCATGGCCAATTTAAACCCATCTAAAGAAACGCCCACCACAACCCAAGCTCTATCAATGATAAGTACAGCTGGCATGGGCCAATTAAACCCCATCCTAAAGAAAAAGCCCACACAACTCAAGCTCTCATAGATAAAGTACAGCTGGCATGGCCAATTAAAACCAAACATCTAAAAAGCCCCCCAACTCAAGCTCTTCAAGATAAGTACAGCCGCATGCCAATTAACCACATCTTAAAAACGCCCACACAACTCAAGCTCTATCATGATAAAAGTAAGCTGGCATGGCCAATTAAACCCATCTATAAAGAAACGCCCCACACAACTTTAAAGCTCTATAATAGATAAAGTACAGCTGGCATGGCCAATTAAACCCATCTTCTAAAGAAACGCCCACACAACCAGCTCTATCAATGATAAAGTACAGATGGATGGCCAATTAAACCATCTTAAGAACGCCCACACACTCATCCAGCTTACATGATAAAGTCAAGCTGGCATGCCATTAAACCATTCTAAAAACCTCACACAACCTCAGCTCTATCATGAAAAGTACAGCTGGCATGGCCATTAATTAAACCCATCTTAAAGAACGCCCACACAACTAAGCTCTATCATAGATAAGTACAGCGGCATGGCCAATTAAACCCTCTCTACAAAAAAGGCCCACACCCAATCAAGCTCTATCAATGATAAAGTACAGCGGCATGGCAATTAAACCCATCTTAAAGACACGCCCACACAACTCAAGCTCTATCAAGATAAAGTGACAGCGGTCAATGGCCCAAGGAAACCAGGCAAAAAACGTACGCCCACACAACTCAAGCTCTATCATAGATAAAGTACAGCTGGCATGGCCAATTAAACCCATCTCTAAAGAACGCCCACACAAACTCAAGCTCTATCAATGATAAAGTACAGCTGGCATGGCCATTAAAACCCATCTATAAAGAACGCCCAACAACTCAGCTCTATCAATGATAAAGTACAGCTGGCATGGCCAATTAAACCCATCTATAAGAAAACGCCCACACAACTCAAGCTCTATCATAGATAAGTACAGCTGGCATGGCCAATTAACACCTCTATAAAGAACGCCCACCACAACTCAAGCTCTTATCATAGATAAAGTACAGCTCGGCATGGCCAATTAAACCCATCTATAAAGAACGCCCACACAACTCAAGCTCTATCATAGATAAGTACAGCTGGCATGGCCAATTAAACCCATCTCTAAAGAAACGCCCACACAACTCAAGCTCTATCAGAGATAAAGTACAGCTGGCATGCCAATAAACCTCTCTATAAAGAACGCCCACACAACTCAAGCTCTATCATGATAAAGTACAAGCTGGCATGGCCAATTAAACCCATCTATAAAAACGCACACACAACTCAAGCTCTATCATAGATAAAGTACAGCTGGCATGGCCAATTAAAACCCATCTCTTAAGAACGCCCCACAACTCAAGCTTATCAATGATAAAGTACAGCTGGCATGGCCAATTAAACCCATCTATAAAGAACGCCCCACACAAAACTCAAGATACTATCAATAGATGATAGTAACGCTGGCCATGGCCAATTAAAACCCATTCTAAAGAACGCCCACACAACTCAAGCTCTATCAATGATAAAGTACAGCGGCATGGCCATTAAACCAATCTTAAAAGAACGCCCACACAACTAAGCTCGTTCATGAAAAGTACAGCTGGCATGGCCCAATTTATAAACCCATCTAGAAAGAACGCCCACCACAATCAAGCTCTATAAGTATAAAGTACAGCTGGCATGGCCAATTAAACCCATCTCTAAAGAACGCCCACACCTCAAGCTCATATCATGATGAAAGTACAGCTGGCATGTGCCAATTAAAACACATTATAAAGAACGCCCCCAAACATACTCATCTCGATCATAGATAAAAGTACAGCTGG